>JAVTVY010014202.1:0-53091 GCA_036873755.1 Hanleya hanleyi | reverse complement strand
ATCCTTCCAAAAGGCTTTTCGTGATGGCTCATTTTCGACGTCAAATAATGGTCGTTTGATTGTCCACTTCACCTGAAAATATAACGAATAGCATACAGCATACCGAAAGGTTAAATCGCATCTTGCTTTCCCCAAACGAAGAATTCAGTTGCTGTGAAGAAATCTGATGCAATTCACCAGCACACGCGTTACAACTTGATATCTCCGCGGGAACGTCACCCGACAAAGTTTGAACTCTGCTCCCTTCCAGTGCCTCCTTTGAACACGGCCCAAGTGCCTCCCATACGAATAATACAGGGCAGGTCGGGCAGGTAAATGGGGGACAGCGAGGGGTTTAGCATATACGACGAACAAATATATTAACGTTGAAGATCTATCAAATTTGTTACTTAAAATAATGTGTGTTTTTTTCAAATAAAAGAATGCTGGTTTAAAGAAAGATATTTGATATACGAACGCTGAAAACTGAAGAATGATTTAATAGCGGGCCGTGTGCAGACACTCGACCATGTGCGGGGGACTACCGTATATATTTTTCCCGACTGCGGTGAAACGCGATCAAGTTAGGATAAAATTACAGGACTGCGGAGTTAATTGAATCAATTGTTTTCCTTATAGACTGTAAGTAATAGTAATTCAGTCTGATTATATTGTACCATTCCCTGTTGTTTCTCTGCGCTTACAAATAATAGCATACGCCGATATACTATACGAGATTCTAGTAACATATTCACTTTACTTTCATCGGCACGAACTCCGTGGCGAAAACGGGAGTGTTCGAATTTATTGTTTCACGGATATTGAAAATGCTCCCGTGTTCGTTTTATTAGGATGGACAAAATCACGACAGCGGAAAAATCGGCCGTTTTCGAATTAAATTTGGAAGGTGAATTAATAGGGAAATTACTGTACCTTGCGTCTATGTCCAAGCCAAACGATAATTTTCATAACAAATCTCATCACGATTCGCTCAATTCAAGCGGACGATCGTGCTAAAATACCAGTACATCATCTTTGTGGGTTTTAATCCGACGTATAAATCGGAGAAACCCTTTAATTCCATTGTAAATCAAACAGTCGGCTCGCTAAAGTTTCCAACTGAGGCATTTTCTCTGCGATAAATGCACTCGGCACTGAAGACCGGCATACAGACAGACAGCCGGTCAATCGCTGCGATTGTCTCACAGACTCTCCTACGATGACCTCATTCTCAACTAAGCAGCTTCGCGGTATTAACCAGCTCAGTCGACCTTGTTTTATCGAACGAATATTCATGACAAGGACATGTCTATTCAATCAAATTCTTCGTGATTTCTTTGTTAGTTGTTAAATCACTCATCATAGGTCGAAAGTGGGGGAAATGGCTTTGGAATGAGGCCAATATCTCCCACATTCTACCGCGGGAAATGAGATTTCGATGACGCTGAAGATGGTTCAAAAAACGGCAAATTCTTCGCTGATTTTCTCAATTTCCATCACAATGAAGGTACGTCTTCAACAAAATAAACTTCTTATACGTTTATAGTATGATTCTTAATAAACTTTGAACTTATATTTCCGATTATTTCGTTATTGAATGGTGTGGACTATCAATGAGCTTTCACTCGACGAACATTTTACTGTGTGGGGAATTTCTTACGTGGCGGTCAATCTTGGCTTGTTCGGCCAACAAGACTCCATCTGACGTGATCAATAAAGTAATCCCTTTCGAAATATGCCTGTGGATCGCGCTAAAACCCGAGACGATCGCGTCGATAGCGACATCGGCCGCTTTTACACGCTGACGCGTTTACAGAAAGCAGTCGGGTCTAAACCGCGTGTTCCGAAATTTATAGTCGCGACTTCTTCAATAAACTAGCGCGGGTCAGTCCCGATTACTTCGCGTTCTACTCGCGTTTATGAACAAGTTATTTCTGCCTTGTACTGTATGCATGAGTGAAATGTTGAAGAAATACATTATTCAAATTAAAAAAAAAATATTTTGTGAAATTTCTTAAAATTTCTTAAATAAGAAAAAACAATGTATTGACTTTATAACAGAGTAAATTAGTTCAGATCATAATGCAAGAATATTTGCATGAAAAGGATTGGCTCAAAGAAAATGTTTATTTCTCTCATCCAAGAAAACTTTTCTTGCGAGTCACAGGAGATAAATATTCTTATAAGAGATTTTCGAAGAAGATATTCTTATGTTTTCTTAGTTCGTAACTCTTGCCAAAGAAATAATTTCTTAGCACTTCAGCAAGATTTACAAACTAAGAAAATAAAAGAACATTTTTCTTTGAAAATTTCTTATAAGAATAGTTATCTCATGTGGCTCCCACATTTAGTCCCCATTAACTCTGTTATAAAGTCTCAATACATTGCTTTTTTCTTAACAAAATTCTAAGAAAATTCAATAAATACTTTTTTACTGTGTTTCACTCAAAAATGTTGAAGAAATATTTTATCACCTTTCATTATTCACATCGTTATCTTGATTATGATGTCCACTTACACAAATACCACAGTTACACTTCAATTATTTAACCACTCCATTAACCCTATCTGCCCTGGGGCTCTCCCCCCCCCCCCCTCACTCCCAGTGAACCTATCTCTCATGCACTGAAGTAAGAAAAATTGAAAGCTGATACTCTCTTACTTAATTTACAGTCTATGATATCAGTTTTGCTTCAAAAGTTTTGCCTTTTGCCTTTAGGTCACACCAATTTTTTTTTTTTTTTCACGGGCAGATGATTTTTTTTTTCAAGATTGGAGACAATACTATTTTGACATTATGGACAGGGCAGATGAGCGGATACTCATTTACCCGCAGCAAGAAAGAGGTGAACTTCAAATGTTCAGTTTTATTTTAATTATCACCTCCAACCAAAAAAAAAATAAAAAATCTGCCAATGAAACAAAAAATCAAATTGGTGTGACCTCAAAGTGACCAAAGCTATTTTATTTCACATCTGTTGAGTATTTACTGAAAAAGAAACTGAATAAACAAGGCCAAAATTAAATAGTTATTTGTTTGGGGTAACATAACCTTGACCATATTTTATTTTTTATTTTTTTTTATTTTAACTTTTCCGTGATTTCATACCTAGTGACAATATTGCTAAATGCGAGTAGAGATAGAGATGTGTCAATCAGAGCAAATATTACCATTTGTATGGATCCTGCTTTACAAACATTTAGTTTTCTGATTTACATATATAATTTCAAAATAAGACAGTTTCTGAAAGACTTCCTCAGACGAATTAAAAAGAAATTCTTGGAGTATACCAACATAACATTTTGGGTAGGGCCTTTTTGGTGGATGGGCATGGTTATTCCAAACAAACAGTATTTTTGGATTTTCTGAAAATTTTTCTGATAGAGCTTGACCCAAAGTTCTATTGAGACAAGTTTCAGATGCCAAGCCTGAAAATATTTAGGGGACCAAATGCAATCCTTTAGAAAGCATCAGATCATCAAGGTATAAAAATAAGTTGATGCCAGTAGAAAAATCCAATTCAAGGAGGGAGAACAGACAATTTTAGAGTGTCTAAACAGCACCATACATTGCCATTAAGCCTTGGGGTATTCCATGATCCTGCTATTTCACAGGTGCAACAATACTTTGGTATAAAAAATATGTATCACATCCAGTTTTATTGCTTTAAACCATTTTTAACCAAAAAAAGAAAGAATACACTGAAATAAGAGTTATGGTAACAATTTTCGAATTTTTCTACATTCTCCAGTTTGATAAAATTAAAAAAAAAAAAGAAGTAAATCTTGTCTTAGATGCTGGAGCATGTCCAATAAAGGTAAATAAGGTGTATAAAAGAGTTGTACGAAAGGATCGAAAGACAATTATGCGAGGAACTGCATAATCATCTTTATGCTAAAACTGGAAGCACATGCAAAAGTCATACGAGGGGAGACAACTAGCAACCAGAATTGCTTGAACAACTTGAGTTACCTCCCTTAGACCATGCATTGAAGCATGACCCAGGCCACCATGGCTGTCAAATGTAAAATATCCCCCAAATGTGTGTCACTGTAAAATGCATCAAACTGTGCCTGAAAACCCCATAACAATATGAGCTGAAGACATTAATTGAAGCCTGTGTATCCCAAACAACATGAGCTGAAGACATGAAATGGAGTCTGTTATTTTTAATTTTCCAGGTCAGCATGTCTCCAGACCGTGACCCCCAGAGATGCTGTGTGGAGCATATAGAATGTTGAGAATCAGGAGCTATGCCCCCCACCCCCTGGTTATGATTTTTGGAGTTCATAATGTGCAGGATAATTATTAAGCAAAATTGAGGGTTGTCATTAAAATTTTTCACAGTTTTTTTCACAGCACTTGGGGGATAGAAAATGAGATTAGAATTATGAGAAAACATTAGATTTTGTAATTATCTGTAAAAAATATATATACGCTTTTCTGTATAATTTCTGACTAAAATTCAGTTTATCTGAGTGAAATCAAGTTAGTTCACAGAAGAATTGCAAGATTGCTTGTAATATTGGTCACAATTCAGCCACAATGACATGTCAACACATAGATTGAAATGCGAGTTTTCATTCCTATTGAAAGTAACTTTCTACATATTGCAACCAATGGTTACACTCTCCCCTCCTTTGCACATCGGTTACATGTCCTGAACTTACCCGACACGTTGCATATGTTGTTGTAGGGGCTTGACGACTGGGAAGGAGAGACTGATGACTGCTTCATTCAGACGGTGGAGGTACGACTCTTTCTCTTCATGGTCTTCATCCAGGCACATCAAATGCTAGTATACAACCACAACTTTAAAGTTAATATTTGCTTTTGCTATTCACTCTCATTGAAATATCAGTATTTTGGTAAATGCGCAGAAACATTTACAGTAGATGTAAAATTAGATTCGTCTGGAGCATCCATAACCATCTAGGGTCAAAATTAACACACAAAAAAAATATATATTGCACAATTTTTTAGTAAAATATCGATTGTTTCTCCAGATGAGATTATCTTGGTCAATACATGTTTGCCTGGTTGCAATTTTCCCCTTCAAAATCTTATTATATGAGCGGTAAAATTTTTGCCTGATTTAGTGGAGACCCTCCAAGCTGGCAATTCACACTTGTCTCTCACCAGCACTGCAGGGTAATCACTTCCAGTTCAACAGGCCCTGATCCGTTGATTGCTTTCATTATTTGATTTCTCCAGTTTCAAAGGATATGTGACGACAATACGGGAAAAACTCCCTTATGTGTGATAGTAATCAAGCTGACTTTTTTTTCCATCCCAAAACTTGCCAAATCTTGAAAAAACTGTAATTCTCCGTTATATAAAATGGAGATCTGATTGATCAAAATGTGTTCCCTTGCCTGATATGGCATTTCTGAGACATTTACAGTGAGGATTTTCTCTTGCAGCAAAAATATAACACCTCAAAACGAAATAATTTTGTCACACGATGTATTAGGAAGTTTGTTTATTGAAAAGAACCATGATTTGGTTTTGGTTTGATGTGTGATTTTATTGCTATATGAGAAAACCCTTCATGAAAATGCCCCAAAATACCAAAATAAGCCTGGGAGCACACTTTGATCAATCATATCTCCATTTTTATCCAACTGAACATCTCAGTTTTTTCGTTGAAGTGGATATTTCAGTATGTAAACTTCAAGAAAAGTCTTATTTGGCAGCTTTTGGAGTGAAAAAAAAATTGACTTTATTAACATAACACACAAAGGAGTTTTTTGTAGGTAAACGTCACATTAAACTGTTTATTTCCGGAAAAGTATTCATCAGAGCGGTTCAAAATTTGGCATGGTTATTCTGAACTGGGTAAAATAAATCAGTGCCTCAGTTTTTTTGTTTTTTTTCTGGTTGCTGACATAATAGTGTGTTACCATCCCAATTTATCCAATTTTATCCAATTTTGCTGGATTGAAAATACACAAAAAAATTCCATGGAGAAAGATCTTGGCCAAATTTTTGTTGAAGGGTGTTCTACTTGACAAATTTAACAATTTCATGGAAACTACATGTACGTGAACTCTGAACAAACGGCGAAAACTATACGTTTGAAATGAAGGCTCATGTCATGAAAAGAGAATACAGCATTTAAATTGGAATAACTTTATACCTACACGTGTATCAATTTCAAAACCACTATATAAGCATATTTGAAATTCCAGCGAAATATAAAGCTTTCAAGTAATATATACTTTTATGTTGATCATGTTCGTAGAAGATGTCAAATGCCAATAGAGCGTGAAACTCCTCTCAGGTGGGTCACAAGCCTTTAACATTCAATCTGATTGAAACCAGATCTACAAAATAAATCTCCCCAACTTGCATGTTACTCATGTAGATCTGGGAACAACACCCCTGTTTCCATGTTCTGAGTGTTATCCAATCACATAGCTTCTCCACGGTTTAGGAGTGTATTTTTGAAAATGTAAATGTCAGGCCTCAGCCATGTGAGGAGGACAGGTTAGCCTCAAGATATTTTGATCAGAGAAATTTGTCTTGGAATTGATCGGTACATTGTAACCTCGCTTTAACACGGTTATTCATGTTATTGGGGGACCAAATTTGAACCACCTTATAAATTTCAGCGTTGTAAAAGGACTGAAATGATATGCAATTGTTAATTTGGGAGACAGGACAGCATCCGGCTTATAGCAGAAGCAGCACTATATATCGAGGCACCTTATAGCGAGGCTAGACGTATATCTAAATTCTATTAATCATGATTTTTTGAGAGAATAAAATTTTAATCTCATGACAAAGGCTGAAATATTTGAGATGATATTTACATATACCGTGCACCTGTCGCCCCCTAGTTGCAAAATGAGACGGGTCAGACATGTGACCTTGATCTGCTGTGTTTGAACATGGAAACCCCGGTCTTGTTCTCAAATCTTAAATCAGCGCCAGGTTAGATGGAAAGCATTGGCTTTTTTGTTTAGATCTGCCTTTTATCAGATTGGGTAACATTGTGTGTATGTACCATACCTCCTTGAGATCAGCCACAGATAGGTTCCATGTTTGACCGTCATGTGGGAAAACCACGGCGTCTTGCTGTCCCTCCTCAACTGGGAAAACCTCGGAGTATAGCTGTTTGAGGTCAGACACAACACTGTGACGGTACGCCAACTGTCAAAAAAAAACCTACATTGATCAGTATGATCGAAAAAAAAGAAGGTCTGTAAAAGTCTTCTGTATAGGGATAAAACAGTTTTCTTGGCTTATTTTTTTAAATTCCTAAAAAATTCTCATTGTGAATGTAAATGAGTGGAAAATTCCACTTTGAATTCCACTCTTTAGCAATATAAATTTGGACTGATGACATGTTAAATTTGACCATGTAAAAAGGGCAGTTCTAAACAAATCTTTTGGCTGCTCATCAATATTATCAAGTCTGCTAATTTTTTTAACCAGCATAACTCATCTTCTCTTCATATTCAAGACAACCAAAGGAAACAAGGAAAATAAGAGGCATTCGAGTAAACAATAGGACATGTTATTATGGGATGACATCACCAGATGACACTGTAGCTGAATGTGTGCAATGGCACCATTTGCAGTCGCGGGAAGCGCGAATTACCTAGCTATTGCAATTTGTAACCAAGTGAATTTGACAGATTTAGGGCCATGGGCTAGATGCCAATATATCCACGAAAACTTTGCATATAATGGAAGTTTTGCCGTACTGTCGTTCGTGTTCACCCCGCAAGATGTGAACAGTTAACTCCTCTTGATTGAGCCAAAGTGGTATATCGTTACATTGAATTAATTGCTCCTATCATGTGAGCTATGATATTTTAGCCAGGCATATGCTATATCATTGGTGAAAACGTCACAACGTTCAACAACACAGTGAGTATCAAGGTGAGGTAACTGATGATATGACTAAACTGTGTACTAACCCGAGGGTTCAACCTACAGAAGATATCCTGCTCAGTGAGATAGGCGTCCACGGGAGAGCGGGATCGTTCTGGTGTACGGATGGCATCCAGCGTCTCCCTTAGGATCTGACCCACCACCTGCTCGGCCTGTTTGTGTGCCAGCTCACTCTGATGGAGAAATTACATACAAGGGGAGATAACTGGTATCAGTTGGTGATTTATGGTATATTATATTTTATATATATTGGAGTATACAATTACGATGACTACAGGTTCGTTTTCTAACACTTTTCACTATAATTTCATTTTTAATTGTAAGTAATTAATAATGAACTAAAAATAATTATTATGTAAATGGCAAGAAAACCAGGGAATAAACCAGTCATTCCACTTTTCAAGTCTGGTGATCCTGAGCTAGCGGAAAACTATAGACCAATATCTGTGCTTTCAACAGTTTCCAAAATAATTGAACGTCATGTCCATGGCCATCTCTATCAGTATCTTTCAACTTTTGAATTATTATGTGATGCACAATCTGGTTTTCGAGCAAAGCACTCCTGTCAGAGTGCCTTAACGAAAATGGTTGAGTCCTGGTTAGGTTCAGTCGATAATATGTATCTCTGGAGGGCCTCTGGGAAGAACAGTTTTTGTAACTGACAGAGTTACCCTCGATAAATAAAGTTTTATATATATATATATATAAGGATAAAACTTTATGCTGCATTTGATATTTCAGTCGCTTTTTTTTTCGGTGGGGGGGAAACAGTTGCTACATGCCCGTTGTCTACTCCATATGATGTCAGGTACTGTCCAAGGACAGAAAGTGTATAGTACCTTTACAGGAGGGTGATATTATCGTAACAGAGAAAATCGTCCCTCTGTCTGCGATCAGAAAATGGGAGAGGGGACTATTAATCAGATAGATGTAATACTGAACTGTATACAACATCGTCTTTAATATTTCAATCAAATCAATGAAATCAAAACCTCAAGAGGGAGACCACTTCCATGAATATCTTGTTGAGCAGCCCAATGACAGCTTCCCATCATAGTTCAAGTTAATCCCTGGACTATGCTGTCTGCACAACATATGGGTAACCATGAGCTCCGGGTTGTTCTCTTGAACTCTCCCCTATGTTTATAACATGGAGCGAGTTTTTAATTGATGATAACTGGTATATTTTTGACCTGAGGTTGCCAGGGTTATCATGAATGTAAGCTTGCTGGTCCATTCTTGCAATGGTGGGAATATTTTATACATATTATCATATTTACACGAGTTATCAATAGTTCAAAAACTTGCTCCATGTTACAAACAAAGGGGAGAGATCAGGAGAACAACCTGAAGCAGATGGTGGCCCATATGCTGTGCACCAGTGTCGCTGACACTGAGGCAAGACAGCATAGGGGATCAACTTGAAATAACTGGGAAGCTGCCATTGAGAATAGTTTGGACAATTACAGCTGAATATTGGCAGAATACTTTTGGAATCGGCTCCTCAAGCATGTCTAGTGTGTTTTATAGTGATCAAACATTTAGAGACCTTACATGCACAAGGAATTTGTATCAATTGGATTGCATATACATACCCATCTCACACCACATATAGAACAAGGGACGTCATGTTGAAATTCACTTTTCCGTGAGAAATTACCGGATTTCAAAGGCTCGATTGAGAGCAAATAGACGCAATTTATTCAGACCTGGCGCTGCGGTGCACAGTTTTGGTCAAATCCTTTCTCAATTCAGGGGTTAAAATCCGTGAAGATGCTCAAAGCACGGCATTTTAACCGCTGATTTGAGAAAGGATTTTACCAAAACTGTGCACCGCAGCGCCATATACGATCCGGGATTTGTGTTATGAAGTGTAACAGAAAACCAGAACACTGCCAGGTCTGAATAAATTGTGTTTATTTGCTCTCAATCGAGCCTTTGAAATCCGGTGATTTCTCACGGAAAAGCGAATTTCAACATGACGTCCCTTGTTCTATATGTGGTGTGAGATGGGTATGTATATGCCATCCAATTGATACAAATTTCCTGTGCTTACATGAACTAAAACACATCCACCCTCGAAGAAACTGGAGTCAATCTGACAGTGCGTATACCTCTAATTCAACCCTCTGTATCTTGAACTTGTCTTCCTGTAGAGCGATCCCTCGTAGAGATACCACAAGTGTTGCACCGCCGCACACCACTGGCCGCGTCTCAAATGCCCACTGTTCAGAGAAGACGCCTGCATTCGGTGACTTGAACACAAATGGAAATCTCATTGTGTCACCTGGTAGAATTACTCCTGCGGGTAAAGAAAGAAAAGTCTCAAATGTAATCAGGAAAGTTTGAGATCACTGTTAATATCCAATTATTTTAGGCTAACACTTTCTTTCATTAATGAGGTAGACATTCATTTTAGTGAGTGAATATGATTTAACGTCCCTTTCAACTATATTTCAGTCATATCACGACATATGGGTCCTATTCCTTTTTCCACCCGGGAACCCCACGGGTAGGTTCCCATTCCTTTTGACACCTTGGAACCCTACGGGTGGTTATTGATTTTAGAGGTTGCATTTTTCTCTCAATGGGAAAACTAATGTACAAATGCATATTCTTTAGAAATGCCTCTCTTTCGACCAATTTAATTTCGTATTAGGTTTTAAATGAAATTTTGGTTTGTCTGGAGCAAGGATTCAATCTTCTTTCAATGACAGAATGAATAGCAGTTCGGCACAGCGTACTGGCCAAATCTGGGTCCACTTGCAAGGTTCAAATTTCGGAAAATATGAACTGCGAACCAGTCTATTAATAACCATCTACATGTACTAGACCGTAAATATTAAACATTTATAATCAATGTTACCAAATCAAACCTGTTTCAATTATGCCATTATGCCATTCTCCGTCAGGAAGATGATACAACGTAGAAAACGGAAGTTTAAAACTAAAAGTTAGCTCCCCTAGCGGAGAGTTGTCCGCCCCTAGGAGAGCTCTCCCACCTCATTCCAGCAGGATTACTATATAGGCTCAGTCCAAGCCATACTCGCCCTCTATTCTCATTATAATTACCGGCATGAGGGGAGGGTCCATCAAATTGAAACAGGTTTGATTTGGTAACAAATAGAAACATTGTTTATAAATGTTTAATATTTGTAGCCCAAATCGTAAACCTGTTTCAATTATGCCACAGTACCAACATATGGAGGCGGGAATCTCGGCCTCGTGGTAACTCCCAAGGTAGACTAGTAATCGCTGGAACGACACAGACATGGGTATATATTCGAGACATTATTACTCATCAAGTTAACCCTGGTCTCAGACTCATAGGGCAATTGAAGGAATTGATACAGTTTTACTTATCTGAGTGTCTCCATCCATGTAACTGTGCTTGTGATGTGGTACACATTTCCACCAAGTCGCAGGAAACCCGGGCACCCTAGGCAACAAGAAGGTCCTCTTGGTAGACTCTGTATGACTAGGGGGAATCTCCGTCACAGCCATTGCATACAGGGAGATCCTTGATCCAACCGTAAGTAAAGGGGAACGCGGTGCCCAAAACTTGGAAGGTACCAAGTCCACACCACTCTCAGACCGCAAGCTTCTTGAGGACAACTCACCATACTTGGAGTGATGAAATTAGATGCGTTGGAATTGCCATGCTTGCTCCCTGGGTGAGCTGCGCACTCTTCAACTCTCTGTACTTTCTTCACTACTGATGACACTAGGCCTGGAGCGGGTGTCTTGTGAGTTGAGGCACAGGTGACCCAGCTGAGACATCTAGAAGGAAGTCAGTTTCTGAAAGACACAAGCAAACCTCAGTTAAGGCAAAGTTGAACAACTCACCATAGTGTCAGGCCTTCATAACGATGAAATGGACATCCCCGGTTGGCCATCTGACTTATTTCTTCCTTCCAGATATGATACGAATGGGAGATGAGATGAGATGATACAGCAAGTTGTCTGATTTGCTGTGGTGATCCAAAATGCCGCCCCCCCCCCCTTTTTGAAATTTACTGGACCACGTGTTGGGCGGCTACCAAAGGCCCAAGCGTGGTCACACTATCTGATTGGAGTGACATATCTCTCAGATAGAAATTGGTGAACGTGGAGTTCGCCGTCCAGGCACAAGACTGGACAATGTCATGGATGGACAAGTTCTTCCATAAAGGCCATGACGTAGCAATGGCTCGGATTTCATGTGAAGAAGCAGTAGACAACAGTGGAGGGGTGTCAATGGCCAGTTGATAAGACCACTTAATGGTTTTCTTCAGCCAAGCGGCAATGGTATTTTTTGTAATGTCACGCCTTGCAGATGGGCGAAGAGACAGAAATAACAGGCGCCGAGAGCCGCGAACGGGGTCGGTACGAGTAAGATAGTGGCGGATGGCTCGAACCGGACATAGCAGAAGATCGTCCTCGAGACCATGTACAAAGTCTGATAACGCAAGAATGGAGTACGAGCGTTGAGCACACGGACCTGACCGGACAGACTCATTTTTGGCGATAAATTCAGGAATGGGCCGAAAAGCAATGCAAGACCAATCCGCTTTCCAGGTCATAGAAGATCTCTCAAGAGCATGAAGTTCAGACACTCTGGACGCCAAAGCAAACGCCGCCAAAAAGGCCGTCTTATAAGACACAGCTTTAAAAGACGCGGATTCTAAGGGTTCAAAAGGTGGATGAATCAGAGCACACAGAACCACACCGATATCCCATTTCGGTAACAGTTGCCGAGTACGACGCGACTGTAATGCGAAGGCGCGAATTAGCGCAGAGATATTATCATTAAGGCTAATTTCAGTACCCGAAGTAAGCCGTAACACCCTAGCCAGAGCAGATCGATACCCTTCAATGGTGCAGATTTGGAACTTCTTATCATGGTGAAGGTGAAGGAGGAAGTCAGCTACTAGGGAAACAGAGGCAGTGTCGGGATCGGCATCACGTCTTCGGCACCAGGAGACGAAATAGGCCCATTTCGCCTGATAGAGCTGCGATGTGGAGGATCGGTTGGCTGAAACCATCGTCCGTGCAACCTCTGCTGAAAATCCTTGGAGTGAGAGTGCATTCTGGATAGTCTGCAGACGTGTAGGTTGAGCCACCGCGGGTTGTGATGGAGAATCCCGTGCGGTTGACATAACAGGCTGGGCCAAACTGGGAGACAACGTGGTGGAGCAGTGAGGAGCGGGACCAGAATCGGGAACCACTGTCGACGAGGCCACCACGGAACTACGAGCAGAATGATGCAGTCGTGTCGAGAAATCTTTTGAAGAACTTCCAGAATCAGGGCCATTGGTGGGTGGCATAAGCTAGGA
This sequence comes from Hanleya hanleyi, assembly GCA_036873755.1. Taxonomy (NCBI): domain Eukaryota; kingdom Metazoa; phylum Mollusca; class Polyplacophora; order Lepidopleurida; family Hanleyidae; genus Hanleya; species Hanleya hanleyi. The sequence continues at coordinate 39,894 of JAVTVY010014202.1, read as the reverse complement.
AGTTGTCCCAGTTGAGCGTCGATGGCGAAGGCTCGAGGATCCAGAATCGGGCTGACGAACAGGGCTAACTGGGCGTTGTTCCTCGTCGCAAAAAGATCGATCAAAGGTGACTCCCAAATGCTGCAAATATGTCGGAACACCTTCCGATGAAGCTGCCACTCTGTCTGAAGAACGGTGTCTGGCCGGGACAAGCTGTCCGCTAAGACATTGAGACGACCGGGAACATGGCGAGCATGGATATAACAATGATGAAGGCGAGCCCAATCGTACAGATCCCATACCAGACGAAACGTTGATAGCGATCGGGTGGTACCCATCTTGTTGATGTGGGCAATGACCGTGGAGTTGTCCGTCGCGATGAGAAGAGACGAATTCGTGAGACGTTGACTCCAATGTTGAACCGCTAGGATGACAGCCTTCATCTCCAGAAGATTGATGTGAAGTTTGGCATCCAATGTTGACCATCTGCCGGACACTTCCAAGTCGTCCAGATGGGCTCCCCAGCCGGTCTCCGAAGCATCGGTGTAAAGATGGTGAACCGGAACCGGAAAACGGAATGGTACTCCCTGCATGACGTTGTGGCGAGAGAGCCACCAAATCAGATGTGGATGTAGAGACGTCAACACCGGAACCGCCGGATTTAGGTAAGGCGTCTGTAGGAAGGGAGACAGATGATACTGTAGAGGCCGTACTTGGAGTCGGCCGTAATGCGTAAGGCCCTGTGTGGAAGTAAGCAGACCCACCAGACTTTGCCACTGCTGCCGTGTCTGTGACGTTGATGACAAAAACTTTCGAACCAGCAGTTGAATTTTGTCCCAACGATCCTCCGGAGGGTACACCAGTTGTAACCGAGTATCGAATATCGCTCCAATGTAGCGGCGCACCTGAGCCGGAACTAACTCTGACTCGAGAGGATGAGGATGAAACCTAGGTGTTGTAACACCAGTAGTGTGAACCGGACCTGGGCGTTGAGGAGAGACTCGTCCGCTGCCCACAGGAGTATGTCGTCTATATAGACCTCGATCTGAATCCCTCGTAAGTGAAGAAAGGCCATAACCGGTGTAGTGATCCGGGTAAACAACCAAGGGGCGATATTGACACCGAAAGGAAGAACCTGCCATTCGAAGCGACGATCGTTGATCACGAAGCGTAGGTAACGGCGATGACGTGGATGGATTGGAATATGAAGATACGCGTCCTGGAGATCGATTGAGGCCAACCAATCCTGGAGATGTACGCGGGCCCGAATCGATGACACAGAAGGCATCTTGAAATGAGGTGGAGTGATGAGATGAAGTTTGTTCAAAACCTTTAGGTCGATCACCATACGCATCTGGTCTGAGTCCTTCTTTGGTACCAGAAACACGTGGCTGTAAAACCCTAGGCTGTCTTCGGTCCGTGGTAATTCCCTTACTGCTCCCTTGTCGATGAGCGTGGTGACCGAAGATAGCAGCGTCTGTAAGTGACCTGCGGGAACTGGCAGACGAGAGGAACGAGGCCAAGCGATGAGTTTGGGCAGAGATTGAAAGTTGAACAGGAAGCCCTCCTTTAAAACTTTTACAATCCAGGCGTCGTCGGTGATGAGCCGCCAATTCTCGTAGAAGACCTGCAGACGCCCGCCCACGACCTGATGAGTAAAAGAGCGGAAAGCAGGGAGTTGAAAATCTTCGGTTTGAACAGGAACGGGAATGTAATAGTCATTTGTTGGAATGTCCACTTCGTTTGGAAGATTTTCCACGAAAGGAACGGCGACCCCGGCCTCTTGGAGGTTTGTCAATGCCTCGAAAATTACTCCGAGAAGTGCCCTCCTGCTGGGTGGTAGTGGTGGAAGACGTACGAGCTCTTCTCTGCTTACGCTCCGCGGAGCCGCCCGGACGACGAGCTACAGATGCAATCAGGCGAGATGTCCGTTCATCACGAACCGAGGGCATAACAGACTCAATAGCACTATTGAAGATGAATTTAGATGCCAATGGCTGATGAAGCAACTGATCCTTAACCAAATAAGGGACATCCGGTTTGACCACCTTAAGTAAGGACTCCCGTTGTGCTTGAACAAGTGAAACATAGGAATACGAACCAGCTTCGATGACTCGACGGTTAGCGTGAACTAGCGTGTCCAGAAAACCACGCAAGTAAGCCACACGACCCGGGGTTAAATAAGCCGACCCATCGTCTTGAATTGACGCAGGATCTAAAGCAATACGAGAAGCCGCTAACAGAAACCAATCTGCGGTAGATGAAGCCCGTTGTATTTCTTGTAACATTTCCAAATTATTCTCCATAACTTTGGAAGAGACCGATAAAGGGGCCAACTTGCCCACCTTAGAAACATGACTCAAATCCCGATCTCGTTTGGGTGGTTTGTCAGGCAACACGTTATCATGAATGTCAAAATGAAAATGAAAACGAGGTTTACGCAACTTGTTGTCTTCCTCTAATTGCCGATCAAACTTCACTAAATCATCCTTCAAAGCTGGTGAAGGCGCACATGAAGGACGAGATGGAGACACCGAGGACGTAAAGGCCGAAGAAGCCGCTGATCGACCTACTCTACGGGACGGGAGAACAACAGAAGCACGCGGCATATCCGGTAGTAACGATAAAAGTGCATCCATTTTATCTGAAAAATCCATCTTAGGCGCAGGTTCCGGCTTTACTTTAGAAGAGGCGGAATCATCAGAATCACTAGAATCATCAGATGAGCTCGACGAAACCGGCATAGGCGGACGCCTGATATGACTTCGGCGTGAACTAGGCAAATCGTGGACGACCGCATGATCAAGGAATGGAGTCCGCGATGAATGAACATGGCGCTCTCTATCAGAAGGCGATACCGAAAGTCGTGGCAAACGGCGTGGAGACGCAGGAGAATGTAGAATTGAAGTACGAGAACGGCGAGCCGTAGTAGAATCACCCGGTGGACGAGAGCTACGAACCGGAGAACGAGATCGTCGTACAGGCGAACGAGAACAACGTACATGTGACTGAACTGGAGAACGAGAACGTGAACGACGTTGCGGAGTACGTGAGCGTCGAGTAGAAGCATGGTACCGATGATGTGAATCAGCATACGCAAAAGTCGAAGACCCCAAATCAGCAATTTGGACACTCAAAGGTAGGTCCGAACGACCCACCATAGAACGAGAAACAGCTTTAGAACTGTGTTTTGATTTTACCCGCAAAGGAGAAACCGACACGTCACGATGTTTATTTCGTTTAGAGGTAACGGAGTGTGCTAAACCAATAGACAATGGAGAAGTCGAAACAATATGCGATCCCACTGCATTCTTTTGTCCGACGAGAACAATAGACGGGTCAGCCACGGTGGGTTTGGGTCGAGAAGTCTTTGTTGCACTAGACAAAGAAACCGGTTTGGCTACTCGCGACATAGCCACACCTGTACATGCTAAGCTGTCTAAAATTTGTGATTTATCTAGAACTGTTCCGCTGGGTGGAATATTTACAGAAGCGGGAGAGTTCTGATTACTAAGCTCATGAGAAACATTTACACCGATACCAACGAAATCTTCGTTAGTTTCCATGTCATTTACAAAAGCAATTTCCAACAGGCGTCTGTCGACTTCCGACAGAGACGGGTCGTCAGATGCCTGTAAAAGGTAAGCCCGCCTGGCTTGGGCATAATTCTTCCAAGCCAGCGGACCCCATAATACACATTCGGCGCAATTACTTCGCCGATAACACAACTCTTTGCAAGAAAAACAAACCGAGTGGGCGTCCAAACTGGACCAGAATTGCCCACACGAATTACATGCAATAGAAATCGGAAGCTCAGACATACTAATGAAAGAGTCTCCGACAACAAATAAACAACTTCTGACAAGAAATAACACAAGTCAAAACCGATAAGGATACTGCGGGTCGTTACAACAACCACCCAGGTTGTATAAACACTTCCTTCCTGATGTGTACTGGTCGAGGTACAACAGAGAATAGAGGACGAGTATGGCTTGGACTGAGCCTATATAGTAATCCTGCTGGAATGAGGTGGGAGAGCTCTCCTAGGGGCGGACAACTCTCCGCTAGGGGAGTTAACTTTTAGTTTTAAACTTCCGTTTTCTACGTTGTATCATCTTCCTGACGGAGATTGAATGGCATAATTGAAACAGGTTTACGATTTGGGCTACAAATTGGTTTATTATCATCTACCAAGGAAAATCACTACACTACAGGATAGATCACTGGGCCAGAAAGTTTACTAGTCCACAAGAATTTTCACTAGTCTGGATAAATAGCAGACTGGGGCGATATTTGAACCCGGACTTCATGTTTGCTAACCATCTTAAAGTTGCTTTACCACCAGTGCATTGTAACTGGTACACAAATTGCAGAAATGATCAGTTGTCCCCTAATCTCTCAAAAGAAAAAGTTAAATAATACCAAAATTTGAACTGACATAAGCAATCAGGCATGATATCGTAGAAAGAATGCCGAGAAAGAAAGAAAATTATGGAACATAAGTCTTTGTATTTTCTTTTTGTGGATTGGTTGGAGTTTAGATTACAGCTGACATCCAAATTATTCTTTCTTTCTCTGTTAAAACATTCTATATTCAGTATCATGCAGTGGCAAACAGAACATTACACCAAACCATACTTTCCTAACATCTTTTGGATGATAATACAAGAGTTGTTTGAGAGAGAACCAATTCTGTAAATTTCTCAAGCAGATTCAGATCAGTCCCCAAGAGACAAATGATCTTGGTACTAAGTTAATCCTGAACTTCCCCTTTCACATATTTTATCCAGATCAATGCTGAAAAAGTGACACACTAACCAGTTTGTTTGATCATCTGGTTACTTATATTATTTCAAAAAAACTCACTGGTATAAATCTTGTCTCTGAATCTATTGCTACAACAGGGGCATTCTATGTAATATGTGTATATCAGAGAGAAGGTGAAGGTCATGAAGCAAGACAGAAATTCAGTGTGATTGTACAAAAGTTAGGCTCGATAACTCCATTACTTCATACATGCCATCCATTGACATCTCCCTCGGTTAGTCCAATGAACAACTGAATATGGCCAGGACATCTCAATCTTCATTATGGAATACTGAATGACCATCAAACAACCAATGTCTTAGCTATTACTGGGAGAACCAGTCACATCAGGGGGGATAACTCAATGAGGGGGCATAACTCACTGACTGACAAAGGCAATCATAATTCCAACCTCCCCACAGCGCATGCTCCATTTCGCAGGCTCCATTACCATCCCTGCCACCAATAGCGGAAGTTTACCGTTACTACGTTGCTATGACGTATATGGGAAACCAACCAACGCACGGTTTAGTTTGAATCCGGCCGAACAACTCCTTTAGTGTTGCACATGAGCGAACTACTTTTCATATGCTCTGTCCAGATAAACAGGGAAAATTATCTCCAGATAATTTTTTTTTAACGCTAGGTCAACAGAGGTATTATGCAGACTTGAAAAGTAATCGAAATGTTCGGTAAACATCTATTTTACTATGTATGATGTCACTTCCGGCGATGTGCGCGAAGGCCCCGAATCCGGTCCAAAAATCTGACTGGTGGGTGGGGTGTTATTAGACCCCCAGCGAGATGGTTGTCATAATTCACGAGATAACTCACTGGAGGGAAGATAATCCCATGAAGGGAGATAACCTGGGTAACTTGACAATTACCTGTTCCATATTCATAGATAAATTTGTTCACTCACTCAACTCAAAGAGTGTGGACACATCAACCCTGTACCGTGAACAATATCCCACCTATTGAGAATTGCATTTTGCAGCGAGATTATCCTGGCCTGTTTGAAACTCTTAGAATGTGAAATTCAAGGCCATCCATGCCTCTAAAATGTGGCAAACAGTGTTAATAAAATTCAGGAGGTGGCCAACCACTGAGTTGTTGGTATAATTGTACATACCATTGCTGGTATTAAAGTAGAACCTCTGCACCTTAGCGTGGACTAAATCAAATGGGTTACTTTTGGGCAGACGCTGAAAAAATATAAACAAAAACAACCACTCAAATTGCATGTGTAGAAACTAATTCATTTTTAGTTGGTCAGGCACTTCTTCAATTGATGCATGTGACAGATTGTTAAAATATGTTTACTTATGTGACCGACTTCGGCATAATCATGTGTAAGTATGTCAGCAAGGGCAGAGATGTACAGCTTTTCAAAATGTGAACTAAGAATAGCATGTCTATTTCCCCTCATCCTGTGTGATCACTGACAAAATACCTATCCGATAAATCCATATAAGGAGGTTCTACGCATGACATTGCCCTTCCCGTAAGACGTGTAGTTGGAATAGTGTGTATGGCATTTGAAATCTTTATGGCTTTGTGCCCATTGAACTGAATGATCATTACCCATGTTAAGTTTTCATTGAGTGAAATCATACAGCTTTAATATATTCAGGCCTGCAAGTGGCTCACAGTGAAAATGTAGGAGAAAATATAGGAAATTTTCAAAAATATAGGAGAAATATCGGAATTTCCGAAATAAAATCTAGGAAAATATAGGAAATAAAAGAGTGTAAGACAGGTCTGTACTACATTGTATGTTACAAACTCGGTAGTTTTCTGGTGTTTAATCAAATTACTTTCACTGAATGCAGTCATAGTGGTGGTTTTTCAGGTGATCTGTTCTGTTGTTTGATTCAACATAGAGAGATTGAAATGTATTCATATTTGCCGAGCGAAGCGAGGGGGAAAAAATTTCTGAAATGTATTTCCTCGTGTCAGTTTGACTCATTACAGAGCATTGATGAAAGTTTTCACGAGAAAAAGTCAAAATATAGGAAATATAAGAGGTTTTGAGTAAAATTTAGCAAAATATAGGAAAATATAGGAGGCACTTGAAGGCCTGTATATTGAAGTTTTCACTATTGATCAGTTCTATATCACTCGCTTCTGCATGTGCATGTGCAACAGCTGTTTTTAATTTGACTTTTCAGCTCAGTTTCTGCCGTGAACAGAACCAGTTATCGGACACCCAATGTATTTGACAATTTATTTTCAACTTTTATATGCATGAGAATCATTAGTTGGAGTTTTGACGTACAAGATGATATGATTATTATTCAAGATCTATACGTAATTACTTTACGGAAAGACAAGGGGGTAGGTCAAACTTCGCACTCTTCCACAACACAAGAACGTTGAATTTTGATGAAAACAAAAAAGTTTCATTTGTAGACTTTCGTAGGTACCTCAAATTTGATATTTTGCATAACTATTAGAAATGATCTCCCCTTTCTTCTGATGATCTCCCCTTTGTTCTGATGATATCCCCTTTGTTCTGTTGATCTCTGCTTTGTTCTGACATTTTGCTGTCTAATCATCATGATCACAACATGTATGTACGAGATGTGTGTCTGATAATAAATCTATCCAATAGCTCATCGCAAAGCTATACAGTTAACAGTTTTGACACTTGCCAATTCTCTACTCAAGGGCCTTTGAGTGGATTGGCCAGTTGTTATACAATGTCTTTAAGGGAATTGGTCAATCATTATAACTTGTCTTTAAGGTGATTGGTCAATCATTATACAATGTCTTTAAGGGGATTGGTCAATCATTACACAAGGTCTTTAAGGGGATTGGTCACTGGTTATACAATGTCTTTAAGGGAATTGGTCAATGGTTATACAATGCCTTCAAGGCATACGTCAATCATCCAATGACAAGCTTTCTTCTCTCGATTAACATTCCTACCTTCCAGTTGTAGTAGATAGATGTTGTGCCATCGTTAACAACCTCCAGGAATGACGTGACACGATCACAAGCATATGTCTCAAACGTCACACGTGCCTCAATCCCGAGCTGATCTTGGAAGCTGGAAGCATCTCCCGTCCACCGTGCTGACTGACCAGCAAACTGGATGGACGGCCCAAACACAGGAGCAGGATAGACATCCGGATGTTCTCTCAGGGGGTCCGTACTGAAAGACAAATTGGATTTTAGTATCCAAATATCGCATGAACAGGGTTTAGGGATAAAATTGAGTAAATCCAAGATGGTCACCATTCAATTGTTCTCTCCTGAGACCCATACTAAGAATTTAGTATCAATTATTCAATGACGGGTAAAGGGATCAAATTGTGCAAATCCAAGATGGCCGCCATCCAACTGTTCTAAAATTCGAACTGCTGAGATCAACTTGCCCATTATATCTACAGTGTAAATATAGAGTGAATAGGATGGAGAATTTCCATCTTATTGTGCAAACTAGAAAATCTGGCACACACACAAACGGACAGACATCGATTCTATATCCCTTGATCCAGGTCCAGCCGGGAAATAATTATGATTCATGGTCACAACTAGAGAGAGAAATCTTTCAATTTTCTACTGATGCTAACAAATTTTAGGAAAATGGTCAAAGTTAGATGGATTTTAGTTTTACTAGGAAGGATCAAATTGAATGCAATTTTTCGCACCCTTCTCTAAATAAAATACACCAGTAGAGTTCTAGACATTTACATGTACAGGGTCTAAATGCCCCAATGTGCACCCCCTGTTCGAGTCCCAACTTTTAAATATAACTGAATGAGTGCTATGACCTACTTTTCCTGAGGTTGTTCAGGGGATTCTCGTTGGTTTTCTGTGGGGCTAGCTCGTGTCTGAGGGGGCACTTCTTCCTCTGGAGCAGTGTGTACAATCCTGCCTGGTCGAGATGAACCTATGACCTCCAAGCCTCCAAAATCCTGTGAACAATACAGGAAGGGAGAGTCTAATTTAACAGAGCACTCAGCAATATTTCAACTGTATATAAAGACAAGCAATATTAAACCCTTATCTAAAGACATCCACAATCCATAAAAAATCTTACAATGAAACAAAAAATCAACCATACACGTCCCACCAGCAGCACCAACTATGGTGCATTATTATTATCATTTTTTTTTATCAATGATATCCCATATCATTGATCGAGTGTATGATTTGAAAATGGAGATCTATCTGATGAGCCATACATCCCATAAGTCGATCAGTTCAATAGTTCTCCAGTTATTGTCCGGGTAAAATTCAACTACTGAAAATCAAAGATGGCCGACACAGGTAACTGAAGAGCAATCCCGAATGTCCTCACACCAATGTTGAGACACTCGGGTGGCCGCCATCTTGGATTACACAGTTAACTGAAAAGCAATCCTAACAGTTCTCTCACTGATATCATGGCACTCTTCAAGTTTGAAGTTGATTGATTCAATCATTCTCGAGTTATTGTCTAGAGAATATCAAATTGCTAATCCAAGAGAGCTGATGGCGACCATTTCGATTACGCAGGTAACTGAAACAATCCCAACTGTCTTCACACTGTTGCCAAGCCACTCTCCTAGTTTGAAGCCAATCAATTGAATCATTTTAGAGTTGTTGTCTGGACAAGATCCAACTGCTGAAAGTGCAACATAATCCAATATCGCTGATGCATGGCGGCCATACTGGATTATGCACATCGCTGAAAAAGAATCCCAACCGTCCTCTCACCAATGTCAAGGCAGTCCCCAAGTTTAAAGTAGATCAGTTGAATCGTACTCCTGTACTCCAGTTATTGTCTGAACAAGATCAAACTGCTTAAAATCCAATAAAATCCAATATGTCTAACCATGGCCATTTGGACAATGCACATCCTTAAAAAATAATCCCAATCATCCCCTCAGCAATTTCAAGGAAATCCCCAGGTATGAAGTAGATCGGTTGAATCGTTCACGAGTTGTTGTCTGGACAAATGTGTAAAGATCCGACAACGCAAGATGGCTAACAGCAGCCATATTGGATTACATATATCGCTGAAAAACAATCTCCACCATCCTCTCACCAATGTCAAACGAACATCCCAAGTTTGAAGTTGATTGGTTAAATCGTTCTCGAGTTATTGTCCGGACAAGGAAATCTTACGCAATTAAGGAATAACGGAATAACAGGAAGCAGATTTTCTAAGTCCCCCCCCCCCCCACCTCCCACTAAGTAGTGGGAGACAAAAACGTATCAAAGCACATTACAAATTGTCTAACAATCAATCAGTGTCAAACAATCAAATCTCTTATTCAACCGTCTTTCAGTGCAATCTGACAGCAACCACCATGTCTGCAAACTCGATCACACCTCGATCACACCACGCCTCAAAGAACTTTAAAAGTTTTTCTGGGCTCAGGCAATTTATAACCACATCTAACATAATCTATCTTCATCATATCATCATATCATCATATAACACAAATGTTTTTTTCCTTTTCCCTCTCTCAGTTGGTTGGAGTTTAACGTCACACCTAACCTTATCAGTCACACGGCGACGATGTTCCCTGTCTCAGTGAAGTCACAACGACATCAGTGAATTACAAACCTTATGGTTCATACTCTGTACACAGTAGAGAAAAGTGATGAATGTGGTCACAATATACGAATATTTGGACATGTTTTATATCAGCACAATACAGATTATTTGCCAACATTTTCAAGAAATAATAAAAATTGAGAACTTTTTAATAACTTTTTATGACAGTAAGAAAAGTCAGAAATACATGACGCTGTTAAGGCTGAAGACAAATTTCCATTCACACAATACGGACGATTTGGGTTACAACATCGTACCAAAGAAAATGGAACTCTTCAATTTTTATTGACATACCAAGATCTTGGTAGGCCAAGAAATGCCAGTCAAGGTTCAAAAATATATGATCCTGTATTACTCGTTTCAACTCTGTGTCCGAAATGTACTGGGACTGAATAGTGTACATTCCACTTCAAATATAAACCCTTTTTACCATACTAGTTTCACAATTATGAACTACACTGTATATCATTTGGCTGTCTGGCTCTACCATGGGTCATGTGATACAGCTACTTGACACTACAAATATAAAGAGTTCCACTGTAACATCTCGAAAATTGGCATCTGTGTTGTAAAATCACAATGTGCATTTGAAAATGTGTAAAGTGCAGGAGTCTTTGTAGGAAGGTATAAAATATATAGTTCATCATGATATAGTTCATGATTAAAGACTTCAACATTCAACTATCAATCTAGTATAAGTGATTAAATGTGTTTGATGATGAATTCTTGTCCTGGAAGAGCGAAATATTGACCTGAGAAACGGATGGATGTCTGTTGATAATTATAGTAAATCATCTTATATTATTCAGGTACCCTGTTAAACCTCCTGAATCAGCCCAATATTGATGGCCAAATTCTAATAAAGAATGCCAGAGCAATCATGGATTATCTGCATGACTTTGGATCATTTAGTCAACTTTCTGTTGTAATAAATTTGATTAACCCCTGATTATATGATGCAAAATTTTACTTCCTGTGATTTTCCTATGAAGTAGGCTACCATCTGCAAATTGTCTGGTAGTCACTGAGTGAGCGAGTCCATCCGAATCCTTTCGTCGGCAAAATAAGGAGAACCGTTGATATTAGAACCTTGATTTTTTTGCATGAAGGTGCATTAGGGGACTGTTACCAGCAAGTTCCGAGTTGACCTACTTTTGATGAAAATTTCTGGTGATTTTTAAGTCCATCCGAATCCTTTCGTCGGCAAAATAAGGAGAACCGTTGATATTAGAACCTTGATTTTTTTGCATGAAGGTGCATTAGGGGGCTGTTACCAGCAAGTTCCGAGTTGACCTACTTTTGATGAAAATTTCTGGTGATTTTTAATGAAAATCACTGGTGATTCGGACTTGGGCTGTGCCCATCTTAATATAGGCAGGATTTCAACTTGGGGTGGGGGGATTTCCAAGAGTTCAGTGTGCATCGGAGTCCTAATGCCTACCCTACTTCGTAGGTCCTGTGACGTTAGTTACACTGCCATGTATTTATTGGAGGAGTTAAATAAAGTACAAAACAAAATGGAGTGTAACAGAAACTTCACGGTAAAAAATCCCCAAATCCGTATTTTAGTTCTGAAGACAATATATTGAGAAAATCTTTCAGCGAGTCTGATGAACTAGATGTCACGACATCTCAATAGTCATACTGAATAACCATCAAACAAAAATCATCAGATGTTACTAGGAACAAGTCACATCAGGGGGGATAACTCAATGAGGGAGGCATAACTCACACTGCTAAATAATGAAAGACACATTAGGGGAGATAGCTGAATAAGGGGGAGTGAACTTACTGGCTGATGAGGGTCCAGTTCATCAATGATCTTCTGCAGTTGTTGTTTTCTGTTGACCAAATAGGGTGATTTATCCCAGGGGTAGTGGACTGGGGTGGAGCATGAACTGGCCCAATAACCTTAACACATTTTAACAGAAATTAATTAAAAATAAAAGTAATTAATTATTAATTAACTATTAGAGTAATTAATTTATGATGAGATATCTGATATGCTTTTAACTTGGATGTTTCAACCCATGCAGAATTACGTACCGAGTAGATCACAATTAATGGATAGCACAGCTGTTTATGTTCAAAATAGGGTACGGGCAGCTGTCTAATAATTACTTTCTCCGGAGATCCATATCCAATTGATTACACAAGCTCACCCTTGTTTTTGGAGGCTTTTTGGTTCAGTTAGCGACAGAATTGCACTTTTGTTCGACGGAATCGTCTTTGTACATTGACCCAAGCCTGTGATGAACTGCTGAGATTTTTCAATCACATGATCTTGAAAAAAAAGTCCAGTACAGCAAAACTACGAGTGAATGACAGCAAACAATTGGATATTGATCTTGGTAGATAATATTTCTCTGGACTGGCTACCCACACCAGAATTGGCACATGTAATTCATGGTAAGTAATAACTAAATACAAAGAATAATATTTATATTTGACTTTAACTAATTTATTAACTTTAATTTTGTCTACATGAGAATCAATTTCTCAAAACATGTAATAAGTTCATAAAATAAAAACTTGTAATCCGAAAACTGCAGATAGTCATTTGTTTAATTTTAATCTATTAGTATTACTTGTTTCGAGATGTGAAGTGAAACAACTACTCTTGAAATTGATTATGAGTAATCCAAAGTTAAGTGAGATAGACTTACGCAAGTAAGTTCAAGTAATGATAATTTTAAGATAATGATAAAAATTCTGAGTAAATTCCTCTTGAGAATGTGAATAATCCTGGATGCTTTACATATGTACCTTTCTCAGCTTTAATCGAATGTGCCAGTCCGACATGCTCAATAGGGGGTGGGTACCCTCGCTCCGTCTGACTCAGCGTCATGCTGTGAATAACAACAACAACATTATAAAGTACCGCATCGTAACAGCTAGTGCTAATTGTCAGTTCCGAGGTATCAGATGTAGTTGATAACCATAGTAACAGTTTGTAACATGGTAAGAATGCTTTATTTTGTCCCCTTAAACAAAGATTCACAGAAAACGTTTTTTAGGGTTGATGATGAGCCATAAAGTTTCTTGTAGAATTTCCCTGAGATGAATTGAATTATATTTGGAATTATACAAATATTCCAGTAAATATTTTCCTTAATTTATCGTTAAAATACAAATTTTTACCTAAAATTATTCGGAAAACCCAATATTTTTGTCTAATTTTGGTTTGAAAGACACATTTTCAATCCACAAGCACTGTCACAAAACTCAATAACATTGACGTCAAATCGCAATTCGAACCTAGCTATGAATCCTTGTTCACTGACACTCATTCTCTTTACTGTAGATCTTTGTCATCATTAATCAATCAAAGGTTTCACCAATGACGAACTATGTGTAGAAACAGAGAGGGACTGCCGAGATTGTAGGAATGTCAAACTTCCCACCAATTAGGCGGAAACAATGGCATCAAGTTTTATTGCTGTCATTCAAGGTGATCTTTGCCTTGATACCCGCAGGCTGGCGGTCCATTGTGAGGTCCATGGCCAACACTGTTTTTGTATGATAAAACAGTAAATGAATGAATGAGATTTAACAATGCTTTCACGACCATGTGCCTAAATGTGACAGAGCTGTCCCACATGCTGCCATTTTCCAGTGCCGCCTTACCAGAGCATCATTCTGTAGGCTGACATGATACCTCACCTAGTCACACTACCCTGACACTGGGCCACCAGTCCTTGATCTATCCTCTTAATGCTGAGCATCATACGACACAATGATGTGACATCCAAATTGTGACAAAAACAGATAGTGCACGATGAACAAGTGTGGGGAACAAGAAAATATTTTAGAAAAACTTACTGTACACCTGTTAGCTCATTCCCTATTCTCTCCTGCTGTTTCCAAAATTCACTACCCACACGATCTAAAACATACAAAAGTCTGGTTAATTTATGTATATCATGTACAATAACAAACAATTTATCAAATTCAGGTGTTATTAACAAAACTTCAGTTCCCCTTTTATATACATTTCTGCAGTGCAGTGTTCACATACAGTACAATATTTATCCAAAAAGTTGTTGAGAAGTTACACGAAAAGATCGGGACATCTGATGCGAATTAAGTCTGATATTATGCACAGGACATTTTCATTCTCCCCCCACCAATTGCCTCCCTCCAACCATTCTCTCAAACCACACACAGCGATAGACTGGTTGATTACCATTGACAAATCCAAAGACAGAGGATCAAGGTTTAACATCGCATTCAGCATTATTTCAGCTATATAGCGATGATCAAACAAAAGTCTAAGTATTCCAACAAAAACAAGTTAATAACCCAGCAATCCATACGTAATCAACACAATGCACAAGAAAACATGTACATACATTAAAATTTATACATCAAACTGATCTAAATAATCTAAAATCGTCTTCTTTTACACGACTAAAAAGATCTTCTAAAGTAGCTCACTGATAAAAGAAAATCGATCTTAAATCTATACAGTCGATCAGAATGTTTCACTGTGAAATCTTCGTGACAAACTGTTCCTGGAATGGGACATACCTATTTTGTTTGATAGGGGTGATATTAGGCATACTTACATCCCTTGCCGTAGTCAATGGCCGGTATGGTACGATCAATGATGTACCGTTCCTCCTGTGTCTGGTGGTACGTGTCCGCCTGGTTCATTATTAACTTCTGAGGGGACTTATGCAGCAGTCCTAAAACAACACATAATACCAGAATACGAGGCTCAATGTTTGGGTATTGAATAATTCCTAAATTTGGTCATAGTACTCATCAGGCCACACTGAACCAATGATCAATCAGTGATTGATGTCAAATGTTTTAGCATTATTTTGGTTCCAGTGAGGTGTGACGAGAGAAACTTTTTGATTGGCATAAAATACAACATACAATGTTGTATACTCAGAATAATTGCAAGTCAACGAGTCTCATTATTCTTGAAAAACATGGCTGCACATGGATTGTTCATTCAGAGGCGAAAACAAAGGTCGACCATGAAGCATTCTCCCATCGTCAGAGCTTGTAACCTCCTAAACTGTTGGTGATGCACCCCCTGACTGCACCGGGTCAAAATCCGTGACATTCCACCTATATCGATTTTAATCAACACATTTGCATCTAAATACCAGAGAGATGGAGAACACATCCAGCATATTTTACAAGAGAAAGATTTAATTAGATGCTCAACTCGTTTCACAAGAGAACACAGTCATCTTTAGCAGTGACATCCTAAGCCCACTCCGCTTCCTTTAGAAACGTACAATGCTGATTGGCTGAGAGTCAAGCACACACAACCTAATATGCATCACAAAATTAACCACAATGCTATCAGAGGTTATATTTGACAGTGGGAGATATACAATCTGATGCCATGAGAATTCCATGACCAGAAAGAGCTTGATACAAAATACTTGTTTCAATAGGTAACTGTGGAATTAAAGCTGCGTCTTGCCGATCTATTTTGTGCTCAAATCTGTTTGATCAGTCCTAACTTTTGGTACAGTACCAATTTCGGAATTCTTTATTTCTGTACGTTCACTAAAATGACTGCTCGTTATTCAGAGATAATAATTAGAGTTTCATTTCAGGACTTTCAGGAAGAAAAACAAAAAATTTGAAAGAGAAAAGTAATAACAAATACGCACTTGTGGCTGCCATTTTGAATTTACTCATGATGTTTTACAGCATAAACTCACGTGAGATATATCCCTGCTGTTTCTTTCTCTCCATCATCCTCATTTGCCAGTTTCTCAGAGCGTTACTTTCGTCGGGACGTTTCGTCAACGATAAGGACCCACGTTGCTTCTTCTCATACTTGACCGTCGGTGCCTTTGGTTGGATGTCTTCAGATTTAGGGCCAGAGATATCCTTTGATTCAAAAAAATAAAACCATGCTGAGTCTATCAGGGGCTGCCTGTCTGTATATTACCAGAAGTCTATAAAACAAGAAGTATGACACTTTGCTACAGGGTTTCGCCTGGCATGCTTCCCCAACAGACAAGTGTGTCTCAGCCAAACCTACATGCTTAAATACTGCAGACGCTGAGTCAACATTTGACCAGACTGTATCTTTGGATTCAATTTCAATTGAGCACAAGGCAGAACTCCGAGCATGCCATGAAGTGCCAGTTCGAAGCCAGCTGTTTTAGCACCAACTGAGAAACAGCCAACGCTAGAATCCATCACAGAGTGTAATGTTTATGAGAGCTGGGGATGTTGCCATGGAAACAAGAGAAAACACAGTCATACTTCTGGTTTGATAGACTTCTGTTATAATATTATGTAATGAGGATGAGTGATGGGTAATCCCTCTAATAATTCAATCACAGGAAGTCAAATTTCTCACCATGAAATCTGAGGGTGATCAAATTTGTTAGAACAAGAAGTTGGCAAAATGGTCCAAAATCTTGCAGATAATCCAATATTTTTTTTAGTATTTCATTGATGTTAGGGAGTCATCAAATTTATTAGAACAGCCGATTGAATCTTGTTCCCAAAATTAGGGGGTGACTGAATTTTGATGGGTTTAATTGAAATATTATAGAGATGTGTTACACTGTAATATTGACGGATATTGAAAAGCACCAGCCTATCCTTCTCCATGCATCCACTTGTTGTTTGTTATGACATTATGGTCACAAATTCAACGAGAATTATCTCAATTAAGGGGGAACTGTTAAACTGTGAAACTGTTAAACCTTTCAAAATGGCCCTGAAATATTTTGCTTCATTAATTGAGCCTCTAAAATGCACCAAAAGCATAAAATGAAGGCTAAAATCAAGAGCACATAAAATTTTCAACATAAAAATTTCTTAAATTGACTGCCCTCCAAAGAATCCTTTGGAGTAGATGTATACGTACAAGCAGGTCTCCCCGTTTGATCGCCTCATTCCTGAAGTCCTCGTAGGCGCCCAGGAGACTGTAAGGTAACACGCTGCCATCCAGGTCGTATCGAGGGCCCGCTATACCTGTTAACATAGTCACGGACATGGTCAGATTAACATTACGATTGATTAAAAGACAGGCCTGCAAGTGGCTCACAGTGAAAATATAGGAGGAAATTTGCAAAAATATAGGAGAAATATAGGAATTTTCTGAATAAGATATAGGGAAATATAGGAAATAAAGGAGTGTAAGACATGTCTGTACTACATTCATTGTACATGTATGTAACACTAACAAAGTTGGTAGTTTTCTGGTGTTTAACCAAATTAATTTCACTGAATGCGGTCATAGTGGTGGTCTTTCAGGTGACCTGTTCTGTTGTTTGATTCAGCATAGACAGATTGAAATGTTGTTATATTTGCCAAGCGAAGTGAGGCGAAAAAACAATTTTTTGAAATTTCCTCATGTCAGTTTGACTAATTACAGAGCATTGATGAAAGTTTTCATGAGAAAAAGTCAAAATATAGGAAATATAGGTGGTTTTGAGTAAAATACAGGAAAATATAGGAATGACTCAAAAATATAGGAAAATATAGGAAATATAGGAGGCAGAGATTAGATCTCAAAGGTGAAATGTAAAAGAATTTCAATTTTTAATGAAACATGGGTTAATACTTTCGAAATTATTAACTTTTTAATCATACTAAATATTGGATGATGAAGAAGCTGGACTACCTGGAGAGAACCACTGCCTGCCAGTTACTTGCCAATGGGCGATGGTTCTCTTCGGGTACTCTGGTTCCCTCCACCATCCAAGCTGGCCGTCACCATACGAGTGAAATAACCTTGAGTGTGACATTAAACCAAATCCATCTCCCCCCTCCCCCCCATCCCCCCCCCTCCCCACATCCCCCTAAAAATATTTCTCACATTGGTCGATATCCAGTTTGGATAGTGGAGAAAGCTGGAGTACCTGGAGAGAACCACCGACTGCCAATTACTTGCCGACAGGTGGTGGTTCTCTCCGGGTACACTGGCTTCCTCCACCATCCAAACTGGCTGTTACTGAGTGCGAGATGAAACCCAATCCATCCCCCTCCCCCCCAAATATTTCCCACATTGATCGATAGCCAATTTGGATGGTGGAGAAAGCTTGAGTACCTGGAGAGGACCATCGCCTGCCAATTACTTGCCGACAGGTGGTGGTTCTCTCCAGATACTCTGGCTTCCTCCACCATCCAAACTGGTTGTCCCCATATGAGTGAAATAAACTTGAGTGTGACATTAAACCAAATCCATCCATCCCCCCCCCCCCCCAGAGTGATTTGTTTTTTCACCAATTTTCCATTCTCCCATAAACTGAATCTTGAAGCTTGAATGTTTTTTTTTTACCAAGCAATTCATAATTTCAAGATTGAGTAACAGTGAACACATCATTTTGAGTAGTGGATATACATGTAGTCTACCCAAGAGTTTAAAACACAAACAAATATGCAAAGGAATCAACAAACAACAACACAACAGCACCATCATACAAGAACACAAGGATTCCTGATTTTATCAAGCAAAGCCAGACTAGATGGATGTGTTGTGATAATTGTAATGTTATTGGAAGTAAAGGTCAAGGTCACCATAGGCGTAGAAAGCATGGGAGAGCAGGGGGTTGGGGGTGTTCACCCAGTTGGGGTTTTCTACCCCCTGCCACCCCAGGTTTTGAGATCGACAATTTGGCTGATTTCGATTATTCATCGACAATTTGGCTGACTTCGATTATTCATCGATAATTTGTCTGCCAACAAACTTGTCTCTCGAGACGCGTTTAAAAGTACATAAGTTGTCCAAAAATATCCAAAAGAACATCTCAAAATGCTCCAGATCATGGTAAATGGACTCTAGAATTGAAATTATTTCCGGGGGCTTAAGACCACCCTAGCATGATGCACCTTTGCCGCGTATTGCTAGGATGGTATTTGAGGACATCCCCCCCCCCCCATAAGGTCAAATTATCTTCCTACTCCACTGGTCACTCATCCTCCACTGGTCACTCATCCTCAACTGGGGTGTGTGGGTAGTTGTTGCAAGGCACGAGACTGAAGGACAGGTTCACGCACACACGATTTGTCACAAGAGCCAGCAAAGTCGACATCTTGGCAGATAAGTGACAATTTTAGCACAAGTAAACTGTAAGGACATTGAATACCAATCGATGCATTGCTAAAATGAAGCATCCCCAGATGGTGGCACTGCTGGCTCTCCTGATAAAACGCATTTGCGTGAACCTGCACTTCAGTCCCGCGTGGCATTAATATAATAATATGCGGCATTTCTGGGATTATGATGTAGGTTATCTGAAGCTTAACAAGTCCCTAACATTATATTACATATTAGTGTATGGTTAGTGTCACTGCTAGTGTCAGTCAGTGTCACTCATCAACGTACGTGCATTGAGACGGGCCAACTCAAGAGGGCCAACACCTGTCATATCAAACATACATACATGTAACCAAAGAAACGGAGTCATGAAATTACATGGAACGATGTGTTAGTACATGTAGAGATTGTTACAACATACAGACTGTCACAATATCAAATGTACAACAGTAAGGGGCCTTTAAATTACAGGAACTCTCTGATTGGTCAGATGTTCTTCCAACTTTCCCAACAGCCAATGGAAATACCGGATTTCTATTTGAAATTTGAATTGACCAATCAAACGTTGTGAGAGCTATCCCATCATGCAGTGAAGTTTCTTTAAAAATCCATTTTATGGTTAGAGTTCAGTTATGGTTAGAGTTCAGAACAGTAGAATTAAGACTTAAAACATGCACCGGACATTTATCACCAAACCCCCTATAAAAGGAAATAGACTGGTTCATATCTATTTTTCTTGCCAAACCATTGAGATGAACCATTGAGATGGACATACCTATTTGATAGGGAGGGAGTGCAGGTTGCTGACAATATGACTACAGGTAGCTCAGCCTGATATTCTGACTAATGGTGGCGGCCGATATTATGACTACATGTGGCTGATATTATGACTACAGGTGGCTGATATTATGACTACAGGTGGCTGATATTATAACTACAGGTAGCTGATATTCTGACTACAGGTGGCTGATATTATGACTACAGGTAGCTGATATTCTGACTACAGGTGGCTGATATTATGACTACAGGTAGCTGATATTCTGACTACAGGTGGCTGATAATCTGATTGCATGTGGCTGATAATTTGACTACTGGTCGCTGGTAATCTGAATGCAGATGGCTGACAATCAGATTACAGGTGGCTGACAATCTGAATGCAGGTGACTGACAATCAGATTACAGGTGGCTGACAATCTGACTACAGGAGGCTGACACTCTGAATGCAGGTGGCTCACAATCTGAATGCAGGTGGCTGACAATCAGATTACAGGTGGCTGACAATCTGACTACAGATGGCTGATAATCTGATTGCAGGTGGCTGACAATCTGAATGCAGCTGGCTGACAATCATATTACAGATGGCTGACAATCTGACTACAGGTGGCTGACAATCTGAATGCAGGTGGCTGACAATCTGAACGCAGGTGGATGACAATCAGATTACAGGTAGCTGACAATCTGAATGCAGGTGGCTGACAATCTGAATGCAGGTGGCTGACAATCTGAATGCAGCTGGCTGACAATCATATTACAGATGGCTGACAATCTGACTACAGGTGGCTGATAATCTGAATGCAGGTGGCTGATAATCTGAATGCAGGTGGCTAACAATCAGATTACAAGTGGCTGACAATCTGACTACCAGTTGTGACAATCTGAATACAGGTGGCTGACAATCAGATTACAGATGGCTGACAATCTTATTACAGGTGGCTGACAATCTGACTACAGGGGGCTAACAATATGAATGCAGGTGGCTCACAATCATATTACAGGTGGCTGAAAATCTGATTACTGGTTACTGACAATATGAATGTAGGTGACTGACAAGCTGATTATAGGTGGCTGACAATCTGACTACCAGTTGATGACAATCTGAATGCAGATGGCTGACAATCAGATTACAGGGGGCTGGCAGTCTGATTACAGGTGGCCAACAATTTGATTACAGCTCGCTGACAATCTGACTATCCCTGAAGATGCCTAACAATGTACAAACAGAGATGCAAAGACGACTACATGTACAGACTAAGAATGGCGACTATTTTATGCGAGTGCAAATGGCTAATATTATTATAACCGATCTATACCTAGCAGTGTGTCTCAGTATACAGGTATTGATTAGTTAACTCTCACATACCTGAGTAGTCCATGGGTCTTAAAGGAGCATCCGGTGGGGCTGGCTTAAATACAGTCAATCTGAAAAACAGTGCTTAAATACAGTCAATTTGAAAAACATTGCTTAAATACAGTCAATCTGAAAAACAGTGCTTAAATACAATCAATCAGAAAAACATTGCTTAAATACAGTCAATCTGAAAAACATTGCTTAAATACAGTCAATCTGAAAAACAGTGATTAAATAGTCAATCTGAAAAAACTTTGCTTAAATACAGTCAATCTGAAAAACATTGCAATCACAGTGTATATATTCTCCAGGAATATCATACTACATAAAGTTTGTTTGGGAGAGTGACTGCATGATCTTATTACTTTGCGTTTCAGGAGTATGTGTGGTCTTAAATTTCCACTTTGTACCACAACATTCACCACAGTGAATTTATCATGCGCATGCAGTCACCCATTGCTATTAATTCGACCAGGCTATCACCTGGATACAGGGTGCAGGCATTCGAGGGCTGTTCCAGAAAGGTCTGGAGATGGGAGGGGTGGGGGGTTCTTTGTTTGGCTTGAAGATTGTCCCCTAATTACATGTTGTAACATTTTAACATTGCACATGTATATATTAATGGAAGAATGGCCATACCTTTTGGTGGAAGTGTCATTGCCTCCCATTCCCCTCCCATATGAATGCGCCCACTAAATCAGGTACATTTTTCTGGAACATTGTTCTGCCTAGAACTGTACACATCTAGCAGGAGTCAGAGATAAATAAAAAAGCTTACGGCTGTGGTTTAGGCTTCTCCAATTGATCTGCTGGGCGGAGCTTCCTGACCGTCATGTTAACGGGAGGTCGAGACTTGTCCTGCGCTGGGGGTCGAGGTTCATGAAGCTGGTGGTGACAAAATAATGTTTTTTAAACAATATCTCCAATATAAACTGATGGGCGACGGTTTAAAAGGGAATGTGCAAAATGCTTATTCCGGCATACTAAATTTTCTTTGAAGTATTTAATTGCATATTAATAATTGGCAGAGCAGATTTTGCAGGTGAGGTGTAACCATTTGTTTCCATTTATCATGCGGTGTTGTTTCTTCAGTCATTCGTTTTTGTCGGGTTTACCAAGGGTAAACCCTACATTAGTATCACTTTTCAGTTTTTCTTTTTTCTTCTGCACATGTGTAGTTTTGATCTCCTGCCCGGAGACTGTTCTCATTTGATGCCCTTTACAGCATTCATAAAAAATACCGTACTTCTGTCTGACAGTCATATACACATCTGCAATGCACGGTAGCTTGTGCATTGAACGTGATAATTGGTACATTATCGCAGTAAATTTTATCTTTACAATTTCCTTTAAAATTTGCCTTTCCAATCTATTTTATCCGGTATCATTTGTTACGGCGGGAAGGGTGCGCCGTAGTCATTCTCCAGGCGTAACCACGTAGCGAGTTTTTGTGGATACAAATTATGTATGCGTATCCACATTTTAAAATCACCGAAAACAAGAAATTTCCAAATTGTGGATACACACGATTTTTTTGGTGATGTATACACATTTTTACTTCCACCTTACTTGATCAATTATCAGCATGAGAACTGAATAAAATTGCGACAAAACTCTGGCAGAAATTTTGGCGAAAGTTTTTGGGACAGATTTCGTTATTTTTTCAAGTGTCTGACGTGTCTTCTCCGTCGATCTTCTTCAACAAAACGAAATAGGAACGACTGGCACTTTTGCACAAAACTCTTTTACATATCTGATTATGGTTACAAAGAATAAAAACCTGGGGTGTTTTCCTTTTGCTGGTATGGATGAGAAAGAGATACGATATTTCGATCCCGTCAACGCTGAACTTTCATCCCGAGTCTGAATTTCCCAGAGTACAAGTAATCGTGAATTTGGTTGGCTGAACAGTACATATTGGCTCCTCCCACACGTTGTTCAACCAATCAGTAAACTTTTTACACGACATACGAATTCAATGAAACTAAATAAGATCGGCTCGTTTTCTAGATTTATAGTTTTTCTTTCCAATCCATATGAATTTAAAGGCATTTCTGTAAAACCGTGATTATTTAGCATTTAAAATAACACTATGAGTATGAGAGTATCTTGTTTTATAGTCAAGAGTTGTTAGAAAAATGATCGTGGAGTAGGAGAATAGCAAATTTTCTGAACTTGTCGGAGATTGCGACGTCTGAAGATTTTCTTGTCTGGATGTACTTATAGTAGATTCATTTTCTTACAGATTAAATAAGTATGGAAATTATATAAATGTGGATACAATGTGGATACATCTCTTATATAGGATGCGTATCCACATTTTACAAAAGTCGAAGTTTTATGCTCTAGATAAAAATGTGCATACACATCCTATATAGAGATGTATCCACAAAAACCTTCTATATTGCGGTCACGCCATTCTTCATGGTCCATCGACAACCGATCCGTGGAACTTTTGTTGTAAGATCACAAAGGTGGTGTTAGCTTTAGATATAGGGAATCGTCTTCAATGCATTTTTGATACACACAGTTTATTTAGACTGAATATTTCAGAATTATTTGTTGCTCAAATTGGTTTTGGATAAAGGTGTCCTATTTTTGTAACAAAAAGAAAATCTGCACCGAAAAGCGCATAAAAATACGAAAATAAGCCAATGAACCTATGGTGCGCCATAAATCCGTTTTCGTGCATCTGCAGCCCTTCATTATTTCGTGTCTTGTAATTCAGCATGTATAGGCTGTACAAAATGGTCCATTTCATATCATTTTGATAAAAGTGAAAGTTTGGCCCTACAAACCGAACAGCTTGAGGAAGATTCCTTATGTAAAGCGAACACCACCTTTCCTCCCTTAAATGATCACAAATATGGGACTAATAAACTCCTCTGATGCAAGTAAACCCGACATCAGTACTTTAAGTACTTTGATTTAATTTGGTGCTAATACTGTTATATGGAATATGAAATAGGTCTTTGGATTATGGACGCGGATATTCTCTAGATAATGGACGACGGCTGGATTATGAATGACGGACTAGACGCTTGTAATTTTAACCTGTGTATGCCTGGATTCTGCTGGTGGACAAGTTGTCCCCGAGGCCGGGCCCCTGCACACCAAACCCTCATAACATAATGGATACAATACAAAGAAATAATATTAAGACAGGCCCGAGGAACCTTAGTGCAGGTTTCTCGGCCGAGTCTCTAATAGTTCGAAATGCACTAAGACCTTTTTCAATCCAAATGACAGATATATTTCTGACAGCAAAGCAAGGCCACGACATCAAACCTTGTAATATTGCGCTTGATGATTGCTTAGCACCGAATTCTACATGTAATAATTTCAAAATTTCTAAGTGTGGACATCGTGGATGTCTCACGTGTCCACTCCTTAATACGTCAGCTTCATTTAGTTCCGCGTTAACTGGTAACTCATATTCTATCAACTTGTATGTTGATCTTAGTTGTTCTACCACAAACTGTATTTATTTAGTTTCCTGTAAGAAGTGTGGTCAACAGTATGTTGGAAAGACCACCCAAAGACTCCATCTTAGGGTGAACGGTCACAGAAAATCCGTTAGGAAAAAGCAATTGCTTATAGGTAGACATTTTTCTGGACCCGACCATGGCTGGGATAACTTTAGTATTCAGATCATAGGCGTCGTCTATCCATCTACTAAGGATTCCCCCTTTGGATTTGAGAGAAAAATCCGAGAGCGGGAATTATTCTGGATGCTAGAACTTAGGTCAGTGTTTCCGTTTGGTTTAAATGATAATGTCAGTGGGTTCGGCAATGCTACAAACCGCCGTTCAAATATATCCAACATTACCCAACTATTTAAACCCCATCAACGGAGACAACGCAGCCATGGTTGGCGAAAGTTTAATAGTTCGATGATTCACGGTCATATCACTTTAAATTACTTAGTGGGTTTAACTAACGCACCCAATAGTATACATAGCTTACGTACAGTTCTGTATGCGTTACCTCTGAGAGCTTTAAATCAAATAGCCAGAGATATACAGCAATCTGCGTCTTCAGAAAATATAATACCATCAAAAATCAGTAAAGTATGTCAAGATATAGCGTATTTTCGGTTGTATCGTCCAGTGAACATAATCGAAACATCTCAAGATCGGCTTTTCTTGAAACTCATCTACTTAGATAAAGGACTGGACATCATTAATTTACCTCGAATCCTGAATGATCCAGAGGTACACAACGCTGTACCAAACTATTTCAAGTTCACAGAACCTCCTTGCATTTCATATAATTATACTAAATCTATAGCCACCAAAATATTCAATTACTCCAATGCTGTCCAGGGGTTTGACTGGAACTTATACACGTCAGGAGGCTATAGTTGTGATTGTGAATCTTCGAACTTTATCTATACACCATGCAAACATATTGTGACTGGTGACCTTGATGTGGTGAGTGATAAGGATCTGAAATTACTCCTGATGAAAGGACCTAAATATAGAGAGCCAAGAAGAATAAATCTGAAGGCTGACCAGAAGATAGTCCTGTCTGCATTAGAACAGTATGTTATTGATTGGTCTAAGCGAGAAAAAGTTGAACCTACAGTACTCGCTGATTGGCTGGACCTCACCAAGAGCAAGGTCGTTGAAACAATCCGCCATATTGACAGAAGTACTCTTCCCCAAGCAAAACAAGTACTGAGAAACCTCGATTCGCAAGAAGTTCTAGCAAATCTCCAGAGTAAATTCGTCATAGTCCCAGCAGACAAAGCTCCGAATAATATAATATTCATATGTAAATGTTACTATTACCAGGTGCTGGTTAAAGAATTGAGTGTAGACATATCTTCATCAAATACGTCTACTTACTCCCAAACTGCATTTACTCTGGAAAATTTATTTAACAATCACAAAAAGTTTCTCAGGGAAAGAGGTATTTGTCTTCCAACCAATCATAGCGACATACCAAAATATACTGGACTCCCAAAATGCATAAATCACCATACAAAGCTAGATTCATAGCTGGTTCTAGAAGCTGCACCACCAAGCTTCTTTCAACCCTATTGACGAGGGCCCTTCAGGAGGTAAAAGCATTTTGGGAAAGGTATTGCGCCACTATTTCTAAGAACTCTGGCGTGGAATGTATGTGGATATTGAAAAACTCGAAATGTCTTACGGAAGAACTTGATGCTAAAGGTCACATACCGTACCGACATGTATCCACATGGGATTTCTCGACTCTCTATACTACAATCCCTCATCAGGGCCTTATTGACCGCATAAGTTCATTAATAGTATCTGTGTTCAAGAAAACTGATCGTAGATATATTAATGTCGGAAGCCAAAAAGCATTCTTTAGCTCGACTACATACAAGAGATATCATTCATAGGATGTTTCTTTGTTTATAGAGTTGCTTGAATTTCTCATTAAAAATATCTATGTGAAATTTGGCAACACAATATATCAGCAGCATATAGGTATTCCAATGGGTACTAATTGTGCAACCCTGTTGGCTGACCTGTATCTGTTCTCTTATGAATATGACTATATGCAGGCGCTTTCAAAAACCGATCCATTCAAAGCCCGTTCCTTCTCATTCACCAAACGCTATATAGACGATCTTCTCGCTGTGGATAATCGCTATATAAATGACGCAGTGAAGGATATATATCCACCTTCACTGGATTTGAAGGAAACTACAGATAGCCCTACAGGCACATCTTATTTAGATCTCTATCTCTATAAAAATGAAGCGGGCATTCTCTCTCGTCGACTTTATGACAAAAGAGATGATTACAATTTCGACATCGTAAACTATCCTTTTTGGATAGTAATATTCCAGAGGGACCTGTATATGGCGTATACATATCTCGCTTAGTAGCATTTGCTAGATCCTGTGTTAAATGTGATGATTTTAACCAACGTCACAAAACATTGTTGCAGAAACTTATAAAACAGGGCTATTCCACCAAGCGCCTCCACTCAAAGTTTCTCAAATTTGGCGATACATATCGCATGCTGATAGCAAAATACGAACGTAGCGTGCAAGATCTATGGCGCTACGTTTCGTAACTTGTGTCTAATTCCGCTTAACCCGGGGCTAGGGGCCGTATGAACCCATGTACTTCAAGATCCTCATGGTACTCATATGAACAGTCACAATCAAAGCGTGACTGAGATACATCATTCTTTAGATGACGACTTTACAACGAATATTATGGATTAAGAATACTGATCAGCGATACGGATTTGATATTTTTGGAACATCATGATGTCTTGCCGGCATCATTGAAAACTGTTGACCGCTTCTCTCTTGCAGGAAACAAGCTTATGTTTATGTATACTATGATTGTCTTTTTTAATTTGGTGCTAATACTGTTATATGGAATATGAAATAGGTCTTTGCATTATGGACGCGGATATTCTCTAATGGACGACGGCTGGATTATGAATGACGGACTAGACGCTTGTAATTTGACCTCAATTTTATTTTGGAGTACATTCCCTCATATACAAAAATTGTGATTTTTAATAATTTTTGATAATTATACCAAAATGTTGACCTTTGATCTTCTGACCCATAGTTATCCTGGTCAACTTAAGAGGAATCGGTCAATTTGTTGAAAAGTTAAAGAACTGAATAACAAAGATGGGAAGAGGATGAGAATGTGCATTCAATAGACTTCGCCAGCTATACCTGACATAGTCCAAGAAGAGCCTTATGGGCTTCAATATATGCCCATACATGCCTAACTATAACCCTTTAAATCATGTTGTATAAATTAGAATTTGACCTTGATGAAATAGGTCAAAGTCGGTCAACTTGTATAGGCAGGCTTCTGATTAATCAGCACTGACATCAGTTGCAGATGTACTGTAGTGTAAATTTGAAGAGCCAAGCCATGATCCCGCGGGATACTGCATTAAATAGAATTTGAAATTGATAAAATAGGTCAAGGTCAGTCAAATTAGAAAGGTTTCTAGTCAATCACAGATTACATATTTGATATGAATATAGATAGCCTACATGTAATCGTTGCAAAGTTATCACCAATACCAATATTTGACCTATATAATAGGTCACCGTCAAGATCAGTCACCTTCACTAGGCTTCTGATCTCTCACCAGTTGCATATGTTGTATGAATTTAGAAAGCCTGTCTATAATTCTACTTGAGATATGGTGCTAACAAGCGAGATGAACGGATGGACCAACCAAAATTGACCGAGGGTTAAAAATAATAGGCTTCTTCTTTGCCATCACCATCCACATCTCTGAACTGTAATTATATACCATAAACATAACAATTTTTAATGATTTACTGGTTTT
This sequence comes from Hanleya hanleyi, assembly GCA_036873755.1. Taxonomy (NCBI): domain Eukaryota; kingdom Metazoa; phylum Mollusca; class Polyplacophora; order Lepidopleurida; family Hanleyidae; genus Hanleya; species Hanleya hanleyi. The sequence continues at coordinate 11,085 of JAVTVY010014202.1, read as the reverse complement.
GCAACTGACCGTGACCTTTTGACCTCAAAATCGTTGACCCATGGGTAAGGTAAACCCAAAGTTTGGTATCAATGCATGACCTGGAACTGGAGATATAGCATGGATATTAGGCAAAAGTTAACAGATGGACAGCAGTCGTGATCGCAATATAAGACCTCGTCTATCAACGGGTGTATAATAAAGCAAAGATTCATGGAAACTTCAAAAAAATATTTCTCATTATAAGAGATGTTTGCACTTGCAAAAAAAGCTCAAGATACATGTAACCCAATTATGATTTCCTGCAGTCCTTTATAATAATTCACATTACCACAAAATAGACACAAAATAATAGATTTAGCTGTGTTTCTTATCAAAAGAATCGCAAAAGGTAGATGTACGTAGCCTTGATTTTTTGCAACAGATGCTCAAATTTTGTATTCCTTTTCAAATAAACATCAAAGGGAAAATGTGTTTGTATTTATACACAAAAAAATATGTGAGGAAATCCATCCATTGGTCCATGTGTCAGTTGCGGGCAACTCACACAATTGACGCGAGCAGGAGATATCCTGGTTAGGCTAGCCAATAACCTCTGCAACACACAACCGAATTCAACAGTTTAATCCGCAGTCAGACACTGTGTTTTGACTCCAACCGCCTTTCCTCAGAATTGTGTTTACTTTGTGGTACATGCATGTACTCTGTGGAGCACCTGGGCTACATGTACACGCGATCTCATGAACCACAGTTGCAAAAATATCATGCTCCTACATATTGCATGTATTAATATTCTCTTTCACAATGACATAAAATAGCCCAATGGGTCTCAATACCCCTCGGTTATCATTGTCTACGCTGAGCAAACGAACATCACATAAGATGCATTTTTAGGACTTTGACAACTAGGTTAACACATGGGGGTCTGCCTGGGGATTGAACCATTTTGTGGTTGCAGTTCCTTGAGGGGTGGCAGAAATACAACAGCATTGCAGTCAGATCAATTGCTAAAAAAAAATGTATTAACTGGTGGCCACTTTTCCCATGCCTGTGAATAGACACAGTAAATTAGATCGTACTGGCGCCAACAGGGTAGACTAAATAAATCTGCCATGAATTGCGCTGCACACAGTGTCAGAGCATAAAATGTTCTGAGTAGAAAAGTTTTATGATTTAATACCCAGGGTAGTCAATTACCTGTTGCATATGTAATATGGAGATCTTAGCTTTAATCCTTCAAAAGATATTGCAAATACTAGCATTTGACCAATAAATAAAGTCAAGGTCAGTTATTTTCAATAGGCTTCTGTCCCATCACCAGCTGCATATTTGTGGTATGACTTTAAAATGCCTGGCTGTAATCCTTCTTGATATATCGTGTTCACAAGAAACAGGCATGGGCAGACAGATGATGCCAATGACGAAAACAGCCTTAGGGCAACATTGCCCGAGTGGTAAAAATGATCCCTACAGTACAGTACAGCAGTGCTGTTCTAGCTGTCTGCATAACAAAGCGAAAGCTTCCACCAGATCAAAGAAACACAGATGACAACAACAGGCTTCTAAATGGTTCAAAATGCTGTTTATCGCCTGCAGACAAAACAGAGGATAGTTTCTTGGTAAAAGGTGCCAGTGATTGACATTAATGGTTCACAAAGTACTATCATGATGCTTCTCTGCCACAAGGGATCAACATTTGATCAAATACAGTGAATCGTCCCATCAATCTGCTTATCAGTCTTTCCCTAGCACCTAATTCTGTTGTAGTCAGTCACTTTTAGTCTCCAACATCAAGAACCAGGAAGACATATGTACAACAATATCTCAGCTGATATATATACAATATGGTGTCTGGACATATCAGCATATGACATTTCGGTTATAGTGGTTTTGGCACATGAAATATCAGCATCAGACATTTGTACAGAATATGTCAGTGATGTATTTTTAAGCCAGGAACTGGCAAAAACACCCGCCCATTCAGATCTGCTGGCCATGGTATTAACTACATGTATGCACAAAGCATGTACATTGTACATGTGTGAACTAACTAAAGAAGAATTTAAATTGACAATCTCATTTGACAAATTTTCCCTTTTATTTTGTCACAATAATTTTTCATTGCATGTACATATACATGATGAACAGGTGTATCAGACAATGCCTATCAGTGGAATATTATGAGACACTCATCCTATCGGAATTAGAAAATTCACCTCCCCATGCCTTCGGCATCATCCTGTATCGACTATCTAACTGCCAGTGAAGCAATCTACAAGTACCTAGCAAATGATATTGCCATTACAGGACATAAAATATATTCCCTTCCACTGTGCAAATGAGTGTTTCTCATTCATCCATAGCCAGATTTTGGGATAATTATAGTTATGTACATTCATCATTTCATTTTGGTTGCTCTAGTATGAGTGAAATGTGAATATATACCACAAAATGTAATCTGTTGGTGCATGCCTATGTATATGCATGGTCTCACTGTAAAAATGAAGTTATAGAAAATTTAAATGATGTCTGACTGAGAATGACGATTTTAGCGATTTTTGCAAAATATGTTTTTTTTCTGTATTGAGTTTGTCATAAGAATGGGGGGCTTGCACAAAACAATGTAGAGATGAACAGCTCAGATTTCCACTTCCTTTTTGCCATTTCACACCTTTATGATCCAGCTAACCACTCACTTGCCCGGTTTTCAGTAAGTGTGCATGTATTTCAATCATCTCAGTAAACTTTTGGATGGAAACCCTTCTTGGTTTATTAATCTCTCAGAATAGATATTACTTTGCATAGAAACTGGCATGCCTGGACAGGTTTATGTGACAGTATGTAGCGAAGATGGCTTTCTGTAGCTCTAATCGAAGCCTCTTATTATTGACATACATGTAATATTACTTGGAGAAGATATTGTACCCATCAGTTACCATATTCTGGAAAATATTGTGAGGAAATGTCACCAGATGCCTGTGGCATAACATTGTCGCAAATGTTATACATTACGATGCGAGTCATGTGAAATATATAATGAAAGACATATGATTCTGAGAGTCAGTTCTGCATCATGCTCTTCGAAACATCCTTGACAGAATTGGCCATCCGAACTCTACACCCTATCAATCATCATAGGTGATATGCTCTATCTAACGAAGTTGCATGTACCCATCCTGCAGCTAAACAGTAAACACCCATTATTATGACAATATCAGTTTGAGTGAGTAAGTGAATAGGGTTTAACGTCGCTTTCAACATTTTTTCAGCTATATTATCATGACGGGAAAGGGAAGGGAGGAGAGGGGGAGGGGCAGGGGTACCTACTTGTAACAGAGCAGATCTAATGCTGCCATTTTATAGTGCTGTCCCACTGAAATATCATGTCGTAGGCAGACATGACACCCCACTCAGTCACATTATACTGACACCGAGCGAACCAGTCCTTGTTCTATCCTCTTAATGCTGAGTGTAAGCCAGGAAGCAACAAGTCCCATTTTTGAATCCAGTACCTAGCGCTTACGTCAGGCCGATGCTCTAACCAAAAACACCATCACAGTGCGGTCTCAATATCAGTTTGATTATATAATATACATCAAGAAGACCAGAATATGTACATTATTTCATCTCACATGATATGATGTAGATAGTCCCCAGAAGAAAGAATGCTATTCTACAATATCCCCCCCCACCCCCACCAATATTCCAGTTACATTGCTGCGCCTGCTGTACAAAGATCAGGAATGTTGTCCAGCTTTCAAAATAATGTAGGACAATTGAGGATTATGCTAAAAATAGCTGAAATAGCAGTCAAATTGTTGATAACTTTTTTTTCTTCTCTTCTTATCTGTGAACTAAAGAAAAACAATCCATCTACAAAAGGAAATGACTGTCAAAATCAAGTCTTTCACTCTCATTCAATATATTTTAAGATGTTTGAAAGATGTGTTTTGTATTGACAAAAATCATAAAGACAGTAATTATTTTATGATAATAAATTAAGATATTGCACATAACCTCACTATTATGGGGGACCAAATTTGAACCACCTTATAGACTGTCTTATAAATGGTTTGAAATGATATGCATAATTTGTTAATTTGAGGTACACCATAGCACCCAACATATATCAGAATCAGCTTTATATTGAAGTACATGTACTCTAATAGCAAGCCTAGACTGTACTCTTAACATACATATATCGATCAGAAGGTGACAATTTTGCACAGATCTGAATAGGCAATATTCATCATAACTCATACTATATTATTGCACTTTAGTAGACATAAAAGGGGCATATTGTGGATACAATTAATTAAATGGAGCTACATGTAATGGTCCATTTCAGAATAAGTGTGATATGAGCACTTCAAATGAAAGTAGCGAAGAGACAAATAAACCATATAATGGTGAATAATATATCATGTTGCCTGTGCCATGACAATAGTGTGTACTAGCACATAACGAGACCCCACTACAGGTGTTCCAGAGTTTGTTCTGTGTGGCTGAAAACAGCTGTGACAATAGATTTTGCTTTTCAACCATCCACTTGTAAAGCATTCAACAAAAACATTCTATGATCCTCTCCAAGGCTGTTAATTACCACAATTTCAAGACACCAGCCAGCCGTAGAATCATCTGAGGAAATCCAATGAGAACTTTCTTCAACTTTTCTGGAAAACTCGATAAAATGTCTCGAAATATGTCATACGGTATCTGGCCGTCCAACATGACTATAACATTACTATTAAGCAAACAACGCGGAGAGAATAGCGATCCATGTGTGTCGCATTGCATGAAACCTTTCAAACTCATGGCTATTTTACACTCAGTAAATGTACCTGTTTAGGACTTGTTTTGGTGATTTAAAAGAACTCAAATCAAACCAAAACAGAAAGGAATGCTTGTTTTTCTCTCTTTACATTGTACATACCGGGTACTGTAGCTCTGGTAATTAAGTCACCAAGCAGGAGTTTCAATGTTTCTTTGGAATTCTGTAACCCACATACAGGAACTATTGGTAAAATACTGCAATCTCCCTAGTTATAAAGTTACAGAGAGGCCATTCCTATGCCATAGCAGATAGCACCCTTATCCACAGATCTATTTAAGCCATTGTCACTTGATTGGTTGTTCAGCATGAACTAGATTTTTCAAATACACATGCTAGATGCTATAATTATTAATTATTAAATTGCAAAAAAATTGAATATGAATATGAAGAAAATGAGTGAGTTTTACTCATGAAAATGTAAGTCCCTCATCTACTTTCAATATTTGCCCTCAAAATATAGATGAAGGCTGGTCATGCTACATGTAAACAACCAATCAAGTGACTATGGCCTTATGATGACAATTAAGCATGGACCTTTTGAAATCATTAGTCAATAAGAATATCGGAAGATCAGAATGTTTTCAGTCCTAACATGAATGTAGGCTCAGCTCCGAAATGATAGACCATGCCATTTAGAGTTTATCAAAGATCTGATGGTGAGGTCTAAATAATATAGCTTCAATTCTGAAGCTGCTCTTATTTGCTAGAAAGATGCATCACTGATAGAGTTTGGATAGACCAAACTTCACTGTATGATTGATAGGTATTGGCTCAATGTGTAATCTCCCAAGGTCAGGGATGTCCGTTCCTAGCTATAGGACTAAATATTCCAATCTGGAGACATTCCTATTCTCTCAACAGACTATATTTGGCATCAGTCACCATGATAAAGGAAACAGTTTGGTGGGTCATTGACAGGAAATTATTTGGGTTGAAATTAATTGGTTATGCTTGATTGATCACCTGACTGGAATTAACATAATACTGTTTGAAATTTTTGGACTGACAGACAAGTTCATGATAATTTACATTTGCCTGTTTGCCAAAATTCAGTTCTCCATTGTTGATGCAGCATACCGCACATTCAGGTCCAGATTATATCATCAAAGAAGCAGTGATGACAACACCTGCTTTAAGTACAGAAACTTTGTGATGGCTGGAGGTTCTTCCAAATTTTCTTGAAAATTTTAATTGACAGTGTAATTTAATTTTAATTGCTCTAAAACTGGAAGATATACTGTTATGCACTGTTGTTTATAGCTATAAAACAGGCATTGTAAAGTTGTGATTTTGCCAACCAAACCCAACAGTGTATAAGCCAAAGCCTTCTAGTGAAAGGCACCAATAACAATGGATCTTAATCATGGAATAAAGCTGAAGAAAAAAAGCAAAAATTAACATTAACATTAACATTATAATGTCTCCAACATATTTACAAAGGAGTAATTCCACAAAGTTTTCCTCATATACATGCATTCAACGGAAGGTTTACACAACAGGACCAGAGGATAAACTGAAAGTGCTGGTTCTGTCAGTTGATTGGTTGACTGGACCAAAATCGGCAAACAGGAAGTGGCAATTACAGAATGTTATTGGATAATTGGTATTGTGCACGTCCACTATTGTGTCCAGAATTTCTCAAAATCAACTTGCTTCAGCGAGACCTGGTACATGTACACTCATACAAGTACATGTAAGACCTCACTGGTAACAAAACGGTAAAATAATTCCACTACATAGGTAAGGCCAAATACAGGTTTCAAATTTGGATACCGACAGCACCTTCAAACTTGGGATAAAAAATTGAAAATATATTTATTATAACCAAGTAAGTATGCACAAAATTATAAAGAAACCCTTAAAATAAGAAAGGTTCTAAACTTTCAACCTCTAAACTTGCAAAAGAATGTAGATTTTAACAATATGTTGAAACACAAAATTTGTAATTTGGAGGTTTTCTGTCATTTTCTGGAATTTGGGTAACGACCGGTTAACGGTATGAAATTGGTCCTGTATACATGTATGCCCCTGATAGAATATACATGTACATTTATGAAAGAATGATGCAACTCAAGAAACGATTCCGATGAAAATTATTGTTTGAACCATGCAATGCTGTCAGAATATTAACCATTTCAATGGTAATTGTCCACAGCTTTTTTATTATCACGCATGGTCACAGCAAGAACATGAAGAAATGGGTGTCTTCCATGGAGTTGATTGGCAAGAGAACAACAATATGTTATGAAGTAGAGTAAAATGATGGAGGTTACTAGGACAACTGATATTTACAGGATACGCCAATATGACTAGCAAAATAATAATATCCTTTGAACATCCGTGTTGTCAAGTCATAAAGCAATATGGACACACCTGCTTCAGATCGAGTATTGACAGCCTAATATCTGACAGCGAAAGTGGATTAGAGCAACATTATATTCAGCCTGCAGCCATCAATGAAATCACAGGCAAGCTCGGCAAAACATTACTCTAGCAGACTAACTATAGTATTCATATAATACAGAGTGATGGGTGGAGACAGGCAATTGGCAAGTTCCATGCCCGTCACTACTTCAGCCTTGTGTGTGGAGAAGTCAAGTGACCACTTGCAATGGCATTGCAATATCAGTAAAATGTAAATGACTGTCATTCTCTGAATTTCTATGGTATTGTGTGAAGCATTATTTCCATAAATTACTCAGGCTGTGTCAGAATAATTCATATCCAAATTAATAATAATAATAAATAAACCACATATAAATTAGACATCAGAAATAGACATATAATCATATCGTATACTTACACTGTGAAATGATAAATGAAACACTTCCATCCTGTGGGACGTTCCAAAAAGTTGTAGATTTTCCCCCGGAGAGTCAATTTCCCATGATTTTTATGACCTCCATAAACCCTGGACCAATATCCTCTTTCAAAACCAGGTAAACCACCCATTAGAAATAGACATATCATATTGTATACTTACACTGTGAAATGATAAATGAAACACTTCCATCCTGTGGGACGTTCCAAAAAGTTGTAGATTTTCCCCTGGAGAGTCAATTTCCCATGATTTTTATGACCTCCATAAACCCTGGACCAATATCCTCTTTCAAAACCAGGTAAACCACCCATTAGAAATAGACATATCATATTGTATACTTACACTGTGAAATGATAAATGAAACACTTCCATCCTGTGGGACGTTCCAAAAAGTTGTAGATTTTCCCCTGGAGAGTCAATTTCCCATGATTTTTATGACCTCCATAAACCCTGGACCAATATCCTCTTTCAAAACCAGGTAAACCACCTGTGGATTTACAGGTTACATGACCCGCCGAGTTTGTGATGAAGTCAAACGTGGGAACATTAGGGTTACAAGTTGTGGAATCTGGGTCGAGACTCAGTGCTGTCTTGGGATTGCTGAATGCTCTCGATTTAACTTTTCTTTCGGAACCTTTTCTTAACGCATCTCTGATATGATCTGGTTTGGGACTGCGCCATCGGTAACGCCGAGTGACACCCGCACTCAGACTGGAGACATCTAGACTGCCGGTGCTGCTAACAGAGCTGCCTGCACTGCCAGTTCCTACATCTTTTCCATGGATATTGTCTCCCACTGTTAACCATCCGCCTCCTGTACCATGAGTATTGTTCTCCGGCAGACTACTGACTGGCGATTTCACCTTGCACAACTTATCCCCAGGTGAAGTCATAGTTGTATATAGGAGCTCTACGATGTCGCTCACTTGCTCTCTCCCTTCCTCCTTCTTACAATTAATACTACTCCTCAAACAGTGTCAGTTCCCTGGTTTGCTCGTACAACCTATTGATCTTGTATTCCCAGACATCAGCCGACTGCACAACCAACATGGTCATGATGTTGAAGTTTTCACAGGTTTTTTTCCCGGATCAGTCGTAATATATCCCCAGGGTACCAGCGGTGGGATTACATGGAGAGGGGTTGGTTAGATGCCGTCATATTTGGGCATCACTCCACAGAATCCATCCCAATCAATACGACTGCATATGAAACAGGTCAAAGAGAATGAAAGTGGTTTATGTTCTAGACATAAAAGGCACACCTCATTGCAAGTCTGATAGCCAAGAATGACCAGTCAGAGTCTCGTGTTCACCCTCATCCATGAGACGAAAAACAGAAGAAAGCTGACAATAGCTCGGCTTAGTTCAGTTATGTGATTAGCCAATAATTCTGTGATGGCAAGGAGCACTTTGAGAAATCCTACGAAAGACGTAGTTGTAGATCAATACTTGACTAGATCAATATGACACGCATATCTGATTATAAAGGGCAAAATAGTCGCACAAGACTGGCATCCTATCACTATCATATCACATTGAAGTCGGCAATAACGTAACAATTATCTAGCCCAAAGCTGTCAACACGAGGCACATCGGGCTGGCCTTAGCTGGCATGAAAACTCATTGATTTCATCCACCATATAATAGTGATTCTGGAAAACATATTTAACACAGCAGCACCAGTTATGCCATTCATACACAATCAATATGCTTTAGCTACCATGCCCTATCTCCTAGCAATATGAGCAGGAAAATACGATATAGCTATTCTTCGAGGAGACGTACTTAGTTCCTAACATAAATTTGCATTACCTGGTAATTAACTGATTCAAGTACACATACCTATACTGGATATATACATATAAGCTCTTATATAATTAAGAAATAATGTTTTCACAGGTGTGCTCCATAGTTATTTTACGCACGGTTAGTGTGGGAAAGTATATATTTTATCAAATTTATTATAGTTTATAAAATTTATAAACTTTCCCACACTAACCGTGCATAAAATAACCATTGAGCATGCCTAGAAAACATTATTTATATTCTATTGCACTACCCAAATCAATTATCAACAAAGATTAACATATGTACATATTTTAAACTTTGACACCCTTTCTCCCCTTTGTTGAAAAAACTCGTCCTCTGATGTTGACACAATTCAGTGCCAATTCAGTGGATGAGTTGACGTGGTCTCTCAAATGGAGAGTTATTCTGTCATCTAAGCCAGGCTCTGTGGAACATACATACTTGGATTTAGGTCTATTTATGTTGCTTTGTTCATCAATTTCATGATCAAAACAGCAGTTTAACTTGAGAAAGAAATTTCATCTTGTAATTTACATGTATTTGTGTGTTTATTCGACTGCATGAAGCCGACCAACCCCTTCCTCTCCTGCCTTGTGAAATAAAATCTCCCAATGAACACCTGCACTTGACACATGTACATTTCACACAACCATGCTAAAACACTCATTATTTGCATGGTTAGCAAGCTGTTATAGACACAAGTGTTATAGAATAATGAATAAAACCTGATACAATACTAACAGTTAATATGTTCCAAGTACATGTGTATGTAGTTGCACTAGCTGTCAAAAAATAAATGGTGTGTTTCCTGTAACGGCCCATAAAAAATGCAGATGGGTAGGTAGGGGAAAATAAATTGCCACATTTTTTTACCTAGTATTAAATGAAGATGTCTGCGGAATGATCCATACCAAGCGATAAGCTAAAAATAAATCTGAACAAAACTGATGCTCATGAAACATGTTTTTTTAGGCCTTATGTGTGATCTATGTGTCCTACATGTATCTTGATGTTTATCATGTCCTATCACCTTACATCTATAGATCTCCCAAGATTAAGCAGTCATAATTTACACATGTCTACCTGTCTCTGACAGATACTTTTGGCAAAGAGACAGGTAAAATAAAAAGTTACATGTAGACCTACATGTACCTGTCTCCAGGAACAGGTAGTCAATCAAAGCCAAACCCAGTTTTTTCACATGGCAAATCCATTTTTGCTCAAAATCCTTCAAAATGACTGAAAGGAAATGACAACAAAAAATGGAACTATTTCAGAGCTACTGCATGTCTAATCAGGCTTCTGTAATTTATGCAACATAACAAAACAGCAGAGCAACATTATTTTGTAGATCTATCATTATCACATTCAGGCCACTGTTGAGACGAGAAATTATTCTTACCCCTCACCTGTCAAGCACTTTTTTTTAACATTTCAATCCCTGTAATCCCAACCATCCAATTATGAAGATCTGGAAGTATACATATATCTCATTAGGTCATCATTAAGCCTTCTATTGAGGAACTACAGGTGTTCTGATAAACATATATGCATAATATTTGGTGATCAATGTTGTATACCAAAAAATCCTCATATCATGTTGAATTCTTATATGATACCTCTTTGCTTGTATAGTGTAAAT
>JAVTVY010014201.1:0-50073 GCA_036873755.1 Hanleya hanleyi | reverse complement strand
GTGGTAAGTATATTTGACCGTAAACAAACCTACAGAATTACGGTGATCGATCTGACTCGTCCTGCATTCTACTCAACATACAATACAATATCTAATAGCATGTTCGTGAAGAGGCCGTATTTTTATTATTATCATTATTAAGATTCACTGTATAGGAAACAAACTTGAAACGATGTGTTCACATCGCACGACATAATAGTATACCCCCTCAGTGCCGCTCAATTTCCTACTGAAACACTAAGCCTCCACATGAATGGCATTTGCTGCAGTCTCCTTTGATATTTAAATTGTCAATGGCTACATTGTTTTGAGTACCGGGATAGTTTGCTAATGAAGTGTTTAGTTTATTTTTAGCCTGTCCAGCTATTTCCCCATTCAGCACAGCTTGTCCTCCAGAGAAAACCACATAAAATGGAAGAATCCAAAGTCCGGATAGGGGTGACAAGATGCAGTTTCCAGTGGAGAGAATCTGAACAGCATGAAATATATAGTGAAATAGGAGAGTCCACGTGCAGCATGCAAGTTTCACCCAGACTGGAAATGACACTTATTCATATGCAAATGAGATTGTGTGTAATAACATTGAATTGACTGCCTGGGGAATACCTTGTCCCTTCGGAAGCCCAAATTCAGCTCTGTGTGAGGATGCGCGATTCACCAGCAAGAGGCAATTCAAAGGGGTTTCAAATTAACGCTGCAGTATGGGTTTGTGTGTTAATGTGTGGCCCTTGTTCGTCCTGTAAATCTCACAATACCTCATTCAAACTTGTTATATCTTGGCTTTGATTGCATCTATCGTTTAATGAAACATAGACAGGAAATCACACAGTTGACAAACGTCAGTTTTCCCACCAGGGGACACAAACAAATTTTGCGATGTGAAGCGCCGACAACAATCATCTCTGCATGTGCTCTGTTTTGTTCAAATATAGTTATCATAAAGACTTACTCTTTCCGGTTTTGATAAATATTTTATTGTGAATGAAAATATTTCTTACGAATACCCACAAACTTACCCAAATTCCAGCAATCAAAAATTCTTTGGAATTACACCGCGCATTTTTACACTAAGAATCAAAACATCGCTATCGCCATTCCATTACTCTATATGCTAAACAAATTTGAGAAACATTTAAATGGCATTAGGTGAAGTTTCGGAGATGAGAACATACCAGTATTTAATTAATATTCAAAACGATATCATACTTCGACTTTTACTTTTAGTAAACTGTTACAGTACCGATACCGTAATAGATATTCTCATACTTGAAACAAACCAATCGAAACGTGTATTGCCGACTGACACTCGGTTCTCTTGTACAATCCGCCGTTAATTCAACATTAATTTTGTGTCATAGGTCCGGGATATTTATTCAAGTCCTGGATGGTGTGTGTAAAATCATGCATAGTGAAGACCAAAAAGTCTATGACAGTCCGCTAATCTGTCTAAAACTTCGTGATACAATCCTACACAAATTTGCCGTTGGTTCATTTTCAGGGTTCACAACAACAACGTCGGCATACCGAACGACTCGAACATGGAATACTCTAATATGTGTATAGTTTTATATTTCCAGAATATTCATTCAATTCCATGTCAGTTAGGTTTCATAATATAGATCATAGCTAATATTGAACAAAAAGGAAGGAATACGTTCAATGTTTTGGCCTTTTACGATGTTATTATGGACGCGAATTTACGGACGTCAGCTCAAAAATCTGTATGATCGTGCTGAACTCGTCACTCGATAAATATGCTCGACTTCCTCGAATAAAATTAGACGCCTTTATCAGGGTAGAGGAGATTTTCTGACATCATACACGGCATTTTATGGAAACTGATGAGATATCAAAGTTAATACACGGTAATAAATACGATCACTACGACCACGGCGAAGCGGTCCGCCATTTTGGATTCTCCGTGAAAGTCGGCGCGACATTTAATTCGAACATTCGCGTTTTTCTAGAATTCGCTCAACAAATAATTCGAAAGTAGCCAATTTTTGGAGTGCTGAGTTTCATCACTACATCGCGAATTAATAGGGAAATTACCGTAATCCAGATTTTCGTGGGGCACTCTCAATCAGATTTTGTTCTTCTGTCTTATTTCAGGCCAGATTATTAGTTTGTCACCCACAAAATCATGTTAATTTACTTCTGTACGACGCTTGGTTCAAATGAAACCATTTGATACACTATCCAGATATAATCGGAACATTTTCTAGAAATAAAGAAAGAAAAAAAACAGAAGAAGGCGCGATAATCAGGCACAAGTAAAGGAAAAATACAATTTCTATATTTATGACGTCATAGTGACGAAACTAAAGCAGTTACGGGAAGTCTGATTACTCTACCTTTCAGGCCAATATCCAAAAGCAATACGTGAAGGAATTCAGTATGATAAACCGCGAACTAAAGAAAATATGGGACGGTAATCACCCCTACCCCCATTCGGTTTCAATGGTGTCATGACCGGAGAACATCTATATGAATCCATGCTGAGGTCAAACGGGACTTAGTAGAAAGACGTTTCCGGTCCAGAATTAAACAGGAGACATATATCTTTCAAGATTATATGTCAAATACCATCAGGAATGTATTACTGTGAAAGAAACAGAGAAAATCGGAGAAAATATTCCCCAAAAATCATAAGAGAAAGCCTCCTCGAGCTCATGACGTCACTATGATGTGCTCAAATTAGCTAGAGAAAATCTCATTATTTTAGCTGAAAGGTCATTATTCGGAGGTGAATTTGTGTAAGTTTCAGATCGCGAAGCGCAGGGGTAATAAAAATATGAGGGATGAATTACCCCTACCCCCATTTCGGTTTCAAATTTTTCAAAACCAGTGAGCATCAAACAATTGCATGTAGCATCGTTAGGCACCACCGTAGATATCTACATCAGGTATTTAATTGACCGCGAGATGTTGATCTTCCAGAAAAAGAAGTCAAACAAAATCTACGCGGGGGGTGCTACGGAATGACATGTTCTCGCGAGTGGCTACCGGACTACTACCGGTATATCTTGATCATCCCACATAGAACTATCTCTTCCCCAATTCACACTACACATGGGTCACAATCACTTGGGGAAAGCCGAGGGGTTTTGATTAGATCAATCTCATCTTTTATTTACTGATTATTATGATATAACATGAAGAATATAGCTAGGCTTTCCAAATTAATATTATGTGTACATCTGGTGATGCTCCAGGTGGTGTGCAGAAGATGACTGACCTTGACCTATTTTATCCAGGTCAAATTCTATTTGTACAATATTCCATGAAAGATTATATCTACATTGTCCAAATTTGTACCACTTATGGCTGGACCAGAAGTCTGTTGAAGAATATCACTGATCTTGACCTATTTTTAAAAGGTCAAATTCTATATGTTACGTCTAAGATCTCCAAATTCGTGTTCCCTATGCAATTAAGTTAGAATTGACCTGGAAATTGTTGAAGATGACTGACCTTGATCTATATTTCCAAGATAAAATTACTTGATTTGATTATAAGCTACATAGAGAGTATATTTAGAGCTAAGAATTCGGTCATGCTCTACCAGAACCTCAGTGCAAAATTTTCCCCATCAATTAAGGCCTTGGCAAAAGCTGAACTACAGTCAATCCTACTAGATTACATTTTTGTTAATCTAGTTCTAATAATACACTGGGTGTAGACAATAACTGATAGCCGAGGGGTATTGAAGCCCAATGGGCTATTTTTAGCCCACCATCTGATGATGGTGGGCTGTTCAAATCACTTTTCGTCCGTGGTCCGTCAGTCAGTCAGTCAGTCCGTCAGTCCGTCTGTAAACAATTCTTGTTATCGCGATTTCTCAGGAACTACATGTACTGCATGGATGTTTCTCAAATTTGGTACACAGGTTCCCCTTAGGGTCTAGTTGTGCAAGATACCTTTTCTGGTCCGATTCAAAAATCCAATATGGCCACAAGGCGGCCATCTTGGATTTCCCCATGAAACCTTATCGCGATTTCTCGGTAAATACTGCATGGATCTTTCTCAAATTCGGTACACAGGTTCCCCCTGGGGTCTAGTTGTGCAAGATACCTTTTCTGGTCCGATTCGAAAATCCAATATGGCCACAAGGCGGCCGTCTTAGATTTTCCCATGAAACCTTGTTATCGCGATTTCTCAGGAACTACTGCATGGATCTTTCTCAAATTTGGTACACAGGTTCCCCTTGGGGTGTAGATGTGCAAGATACCTTTTCTGGTCTGATTCGAAAATGCAATATGGCCACAAGGTGGCCATCTTGGATTTCCGCATGAAACCTTGTTATCACGATTTCTCAGGAACTACTGCATGGACCTTTCTCAAATTTGGAACACAGGTTCCCCTTAGGGTCTAGTTGTGCAAGATATCTTTTGCGGTGCGAATCGAAAATCCAATAGGCCACCAGGTGGCCATCTTAGATTTCCCCATAAAACTTTATCATGATTTCTCAGGAAGTGCAAGATAACCTTTTTGACCCGATTCGAAAATCCAATATGGCCACCAGGCCGCCATCTTGGATTTCCCCATGAAACTTTTTGATCATCAAGTTTTCAGAAGTTCCTACAGCTGTTACAAGGGTGGGTGGGGGGTGGAGCGGGGTGCAATCTCGGTAAAATTGCAACAGGCATCCTCACGTCCAGAACAGTGTTCTTAACGTCCCAACAGGAAAAAAATCCTGAATTCCCAGACGTTTATTATTTCTGTGCCACATTTCCAGTAAATCAGTGTCCTCTTTCGGTTGATTTTTTTGTCATGAAATAGCATAAATATATCAATCTATATATTTCTGCAACGAGTATTTCTTGAGGAAATATATTATTATTATATATTAATATATTATTATTATTATTATTGTTATATATTAATATATTATTATGTCTCCCCCAACTATGTTGGGGGGAGACATCTAGTGTTTGTGCTGTCTGTCTGTCTGTCTGTCCGTCTGTCTGGTTGGATGTCTGGATGTCTGGATGGATGTCTGTCCGTCCCCTTGCCTTGTCTGCAAGATATCTTGAGAACTACTGGATGGAATTTCACCAAACTTGGATGGAAGCTTCATTGGGATAGCCCCCTCATTTGATTAGGTTTTGGTGTATGTGCGTGCATTCATCCGTGTCCGGTGTCCGTCCGTCCGTCCATCTACTTGTACATGTATATACAGGCCTTGTCTGCAAGATATCTTGAGAACTACTGGACGGAATTTCACCCCACTTGGATGGAAGCTTTAGTGGGATAGCCCCCTCATTTGATTAGATTTTGGTGTGTGTGCGTGCATTCATCCATGTCCGGTGTCCGTCCGTCCGTCCATCTACTTGTACATGTATATACAGGGCTTGTCTGCAAGATATCTGGAGAACTACTGGATGGAATTTCACCAAACTTGGATGGAAGCTTCATTGGGATAGCCCCTCATTTGATTAGGTTTTGGTGTATGTGGGTTCATTCATCCGTGTCCGGTGTCCGTCCGTCCGTCCATCTACTTATACATGTATATACAGGGCTTGTCTGCAAGATATCTGGAGAACTACTAGATGGAATTTCACCAAACTTGGATGAAAGCTTCATTGGGATAGCCCCCTCATTTGACTAGGTTTTGGTTTGTGTGCATGCGTTCATCCGTGTCCGGTGTCCGTCCGTCCGTCCATCTACTTGTACATGTATATACAGGCCTTGTCTGCAAGATATCTTGAGAACTACTGAACGGAATTTCACCACACTTGGATGGAAGCTTCAGTGGGATAGCCCCCCTCATTTGATTATGTTTTGGTGTGTGTGCGTGCATTCGTCCATGTCCGGTGTCTGTCCGTCCGTCCATCTACTTGTACATGTATATACAGGGCTTGTCTGCAAGATATCTGGAGAACTACTGGACAGAATTTCACCAAACTTGGATGGAAGCTTCATTGGGATAGCCCCCTCATTTGATTAGGTTTTGGTGTATGTGCGTGCATTCATCCGTGTCCGGTGTCCGTCTGTCCATCCATCTACTTGTACATGTATGTACAGGCCTTGTCTGCAAGATATCTTGAGAACTACTGGACGGAATCTCACTCCCCTTGGATAGAAGCTATAGTGGGATAGCCCCCTCATTTGATTAGGTTTTGGTGTGTGTGCGTGCATTCATCCATGTCCGGTGTCCGTCCGTCCGTCTACTTGTACATGTATGTACAGGCCTTGTCTGCAAGATATCTTGAGAACTACTGGACGGAATCTCACTCCCCTTGGATAGAAGCTATAGTGGGATAGCCCCCTCATTTGATTAGGTTTTGGTGTGTGTGCGTGCATTCATCCATGTCCGGTGTCCGTCCGTCCGTCTACTTGTACATGTATATACAGGGCTTGTCTGCAAGATATCTGGAGAACTACTGAACAGAATTTCACCAAACTTGGATGGAAGCTTCATTAGGATAGCCCCCTCATTTGACTAGGTTTTGGTGTGTGTGCCTGCATTCGTCCGGTGTCCGTTCGTCCGTCCATCTGCTTGTACATGTATATACAGGCTTTGTCTGCAAGATACCTTGAGAACTATTGGATGGAATTTCACCAAACTTGGATGGAAGCTTCATTGGGATAGCCCCCGCATTTGATCAGGTTTTAGTGTATGTGTGCATGCATTCATCTGTGTCCGATGTCCGTCCAACCGTTCATCTACTTGTACATGTATATACAATGAAAATCGCTTCTTTGTAATTAATATTTTTAGATACGCAGCTTTGTTTAAGATACTTATTGCTACATTCATTTTATAGCACTTTCCCTTAAATTATGTGCCCATTCAAGGCAAGGTGGGAGGTTGGGGGAGACGTATGTTTTTGCCCAAAAAAACAACCAGCATAGGCTTCATGCCGGAGCGGCAACTCAAGGGTCAAAGCGGAACCTCTAGTTATTATTAATAATATATTATTAAAATTAAAATCGGATAATTAGTGAGTACACTATCAGCTATTGACGGCCAACGAGCTATACTTCCGATGACTGCCGAAGATTTGCCGGAGGTAAAATAATCTCGTTTTCCGTCGAAATAACGACAGTCGCTGTTCAGTCTTTCATTGTGAACAGGTCAGATTGATAAATTGATCAATTATTGTATATTATTCCTTCTAAAACTACTTAATTCTTTTTTTTAAATGCATGAACAATGATATTTACAACAATTCAGCATAAAATTGCGACTTTCATCTGCTGTATGAGAATTTCTCTCATGGATTAGAGGTACCTACCTGAAAACTCATGTTAATAACTGCTCCCGCACGTGCAGGGAAAGCTAGGTCACGTAACCCACGAAACTCCTCCGAGCAAAGGGTCTTGAACCCCTCATTAGGGGTCACGTCCAATCGATCGAGAGGGTTTCTCGATAAACGAGTAAAACCGATAAATATCTCGTCTCGAAGGGTCCCGGTTTATCTCTATCGATTGTCGTCCCGGTTTGCTCCCGGTTTTCCCTCGAAGTAAAAGCCCATCTCGAACCCCCTCGAAACAAATCGACTTGCTTCGAGAATGGAATCGAGATGCCTTCAAATGAAGGTTTGAGCCATTCGGAAGGCGTATGCTGGCTCTATATTTACTTCTCTGTGGCACCGAGACTAATCTCGACGAGCACATACGCATTAAGCCATGGATAATGAAGTAAAGTAAACATGATTCTTTAACATTATTTTGTTATTCCGTCTAGAGATCTGTAGTCGCATACTTGCTCTGACAGCGCAATTTTTACGCATGGAAAGGAATAAAACATCACAAATTGAATTACATAATTTGGCTCAATATTATTCAGTGTAAATTATTTTGAATCTGTTTTAGAATTCAAATCACTTTATGAGATATGTCCAGGTTCTGCGAATTGAAATAAATTTAACAAGTTTGGAATAAAATTCCACATGTTTTTTTCTCTGAAGGTATATCAGAACCGGAGATTTTCGTTGATATTACTTATTTGATAGGATTGTGACTTGAAAAATTATTGTACCTGGTTTCTTCAATGGTTTCCCCGGTTTTCAGAAATACAGCAGCTTTAAAGACCACAGGAGCGGCTGGTAATGCATTGGACATCGGATAATATGAACAAATGCGCGATCGAAGTGTTTGAGCATTCCATATAAGCTTTTCACACTGACAACACGTGGTATTGTTGTTGTAAAATGTACATGAAGGTTGATTTAAAGATTAATTGGGCCCTAATTAGTTAATTTGCTAGACACATGAAACTAGCAATAAATAATAGAACGGAAATATCTTATTAATCTCCACCAAAAGCACTTTTCTTAGTTTTTCTTTCAAAGTAATTAACCCCTCTCTATATTCGTTATTGTTACAAGACGACGGTTTCCGCGGACCGACTCACTGTGGTGTGAATTATCAACACCTCTAGTTCTGATTGTCATTATTAACCTCTACCAGACAAGCTTATATCAGAAATAAACTTTCTTGATAAAACTGTACAATCTCCTTACTCGAACTATATCTCAAGACAGTAATTCTCAGTAAAGTGGAATCTGCAATGAATAATACAAAATTATGCAACGAATTACACGCCGAGGCTAAAACACCGGTCACACTTCATTTTTCGGTTGAAACGATCTATGTTTCGTTTCAAAACAATATTATGGAACAGTAATTATCGCAAGCTTCACTATCATTATTATTCAGATTATATCCAGTTGATGTGTCATTTATCCCGCGTCGGATAATAATCAGATATACAATCAATGTGTGAGAAAATCATTCAATTTTATATTCTTCATTTATATAGATAAACGAAACATTTTCTTTCAATTGGGTTCAGGAAACATCATATAATGGATATATCGATTAAACATTTAATAACATAAAAAAAAAATCAGTTGTCGGGATTGTATTTTAGGCTGCGATATGCTTATATGACGATCGCCCTCCAAACTATGATACCCACACAACAATCTGATCGCCTGAGAAGCTAAGAAACGACCAATTTAAGTACAACAAACACGTACATATACAAACCCCCTTCGAGATTACCGATCAATTTCGTGTCCATCTCGAAAACCGGGATGTTTCGATCGAGATAGAACCGGGAGTAAACCGGGAGACGTCGCCAGGGGTCCCGGTTCTCCCCTCCCGGTTTCAGCCGAGAAATTTCTCGTTCCATCTCGAAGGCATCTCGAAAGTGCCTCGATTAATTGGACGTGACCCCTTAGCCATGCCAGTTTTTGTGTCTCAAGAAATTACTTTCATATGAAATTAAAATAAACTGTGAAAAGCGTGCGAGAACTAATCCCAAGCCCGCAGTGAAGCTTGCCCCACTCTCCCCTACAGATTGGAAGAGACTGTCACTGGTTTGGGAATATTAATATGTTGTTATTTTCTGGTCGTCGCCAATTTGTTTAAAATTGGACATGAGATCGAAAATATATCATTAGCAATATAAACTCAGCAAGAGTTACCAAAGTGAACACAATGCGATTATAATTAACAGATTGTAAACTAATAGAGTTTTAACTGAGCAGACAGCTGTGCCCATCTTAATATTGGAAGGATTTCAACTTGGGGCGTGAGGGATTTCTAATAGTTCATCCAACGACAGCTTTGATTGGCTGACTTGAGAGTACTGTATTATTATCTTGGGATAGACGTTTTATGCCAAAACGGCAGCCATTTAACAAAGTAAGTTTGCAGATCTGTTCTCCCGTATTGTTTATTCATAATTGACATAAAATAACCCAAGCGTTTTAGCGGACAACACTGAACTACATAACGGATAATTTCAATGATAACACTGATGAAACACGGAAGTACGGTACCGTAGTTTGGAATATTGATTTTTTGTGGAGGGCAGGCGCAATGTTCAACTGTTCATGTGTTCATGCCCGACCCGCAGATGCGGCGACCTGTGCTTTTTAGGCCTCACAGAAATGAAACTTGCAACGTGATTAGAACTTAACAGGGCAAGCAGAATGTAAATTTTTTTGAAAATTCGTGTAATATTTACAAAAAATTTCTCTGTACCGAACATTATTTATGGCGAGGTCACGGTTTGCTTGCGATGTCAGTGTCCTGTTGTGACGGCACAACAACAACAACTGTTTGTCCCAGATAATATATTCCGAGACATTTTCGGCGATATTTCGGAGACAATTTATCGTACAGCATTGAAACTTCACACAGTATATGAGCTAAAAAATACTAATTTTCCCCCCATATTTCATTAAAATCTGTTGGGAGTTGACGAAAATCACCAATACCTACCATGTTATTTGGGGCTACGATGACGTTGATCTGCCGATGTTATAACATGCAGGCTTAACCTACAAATCTCCTATCTAATTCTTGTTTTCGCGATTCATTTCCTTGAAAAATAAAGACTAAAGCCATTGTATAATATACCGTCCCCTTTTCGATCTTTTTCACTCAAATTCGAAATTCTACAATCAAAATTACAAATCAATGGCTTGTTCTTGGTAACAATGGACAAAAAGATCCTCTTGTTATTAGCTTACAATTATCGGACAAGGTGGGCGCCAAGATCCTTCAGGATCTCTCGTTTAAAAATGAGTGCGTATCTTCTTTTCACAGGGGCAATGCCAATAACATCGACCTAAATCGGAACTTTCCAGACCATTTCGTAAACACAAGCGACTTGCGCCAAACGGAAACCCTTCATGTTATGAAATGGACACAAAACAACACATTCGCCCTGTCAGCTAATTTTCATGGAGGAACGCTCGTAGCTAATTATCCTTTAGATAACTATCCAAATGGTAAGTCTTTTTATCAACTCATTTTGCATGCTAACTCTGTGGCCCTGACTCTGTTTTGGGGCATTCAAAAATACGTAACACATTTGATCCTAGCTAAATGATTATTTTATGATATATTATTAAACACCAATTTTGTACTCACTTTTTACCCCTATTGCCCTTTACAGTTCAGAATGCTGTAGATTAAATGATATCTTGTCAATGCAACTCCTCCTACACTTTTGATATGGTTCAGCTAATATTTGGTGGATATTATCGGCACAGTCTGGAGATGCGCATGTGCTCTTCCCATTGACAGAGGAATTTTCGTTACTGAGTTATTGCCCTTTACTGTTCAAAGTACTGTAGCTCTGTCCGTATTTCTCGTCAACGCAACTGATCTTACACTTTCCGTGGGGTTCACATGATAGTTGGTGGATATTATTGGCACAGTCTGGAGATGCGCATGTGCTCTTTCCGTTGACGGAGGAGTTTTTCTTACCGAGTTATTGCCCTTTACAGTTCAGAATACTGTAGATTAAATGATATCATCTTGTCAAATCCTCCTACACTTTTGATATGGTTCAGCTAATAATACTTGCTGGATCTTATCGGCACAGTCCGGAGATGTGCCTGTGATCTTCCCGTTGACAGAGGATTTTTCCTTACTGAGTTATTGCCCTTTACAGTTCAAAGTACTGTAGATCCGTCCCTCCATATTTCTTGTCAACGCAACTTCTCCTACACTTTTGATACGGCTCACACGATACTTGGTGAATATTATCGGCACAGTCTGAAGATGCGCTTGTGCTCTTCCTGTTGACAGAGGATATATCGTTACTGAGTTATTGCCCTTTACAAGTCAAAATACTGTAGATTAAATGATATCTTGTCAGCGCAACTCCTCCTACACTTGTGATATGGTTCACGCAATACTTGGTGGATATTATCGACATAGTCCAGAGATGCGCATGTGCTCTTCCCATTGACCGAGGATTTTTCCTTACTGAGTTATTGTCCTTTAAGGTTCAAAGTACTGTATATCTGTCTGTCCATATTTCTTGTCAATGCAACTCCTCTTACACTTTTGATACGGTTCACATGATACTTGGCGGATATTATCGACACAGTCTGAAGATGCACATGTGCTCTTTTTGTTGATAGAGGATTTTTCCTTACCAAGTTATTGCCCTTTTTATACAATTCAAAATACTGTAGATTAAATATCATCTTGTCAAATCAACTCCTACAATTTTTCATGCGGTTCACATGATACTTGGTGTATATTTTAGGCACAGTCTAGAGACACGCATGTCCTTCAATGTGTTGTATTGCACATCACTGATTTCCTACAATGCAGCTGTTTTCCTCCTTCCCAGTTTCCTGACACTGGGGCCGGGGGGGGGGGGGGATACACCATCTTCTGATGGCTCTCATTTTACAGTATGTACATGTATGAATGATTGATGGTCCTAGCTATACTCAAAACTTGTCTCTTAAGTTTGTGGTTCCTGCAGTAAAAAATGTGCACAGGCATATATTGAAGCCCATAAACCTTTTGATTTTGTTTTTTGTTTCCTTTTCAGATCTGTAACTTAATTTTATTGAATGTGTCCTATTTTTCAGCTGATGGGCCAAAAGTGTCTCTTGCTCCGGACGATGATCTGTTACGACACATCTCATTGACCTATTCCAAGGCACATCCCAAGATGCATTTAGGCCTCCGATGTCCTGGAGAGGATGATACGACATTTGTTGATGGAGTTACCAATGGAGCAGCCTGGTACCCTGTTACAGGTATAGTACTCCCAGAATATTTATGGTGTATCATATCTGTAATTGGGTTCAATGAGCACTGCCCCATCTCATATGAAAACTTAACAGTGTTTCATTAGATGTTTTCAGTGTAATTTGGAATGGACAACTTCCTGAAAACAAATTTTAGTGTATTGGCGAGTTCATTTTGTTTGCATATTTCTTTTTTAAGTTATGGTCGTGGTTCTAAATCCAAAATATACCCCCTCCCTATATTTACACCTTATAGTACATTGTCATCCCCTGCATCAAACAGTCATCTTAAATTTGCTGCAAAAATCAAACACATCTTTCCTAATTTCACGAGGATAGTTTCATGGTGGGTTTTGGGATTTTTGTCTGCAACAACAGGAATGGCAAAATGACACACTTGCTTGGATAACCCATGGCAGTCTAAATCCACATTAAAATGGAATGGACGTTTGACTGTGCATTTGATATTTACATCATGTGCGTCAGTTGGATAACCAACCCCTAGCCACCCCCGGGGATGAGTGGGAGCAAGGTGGGGAAAACTTGCCTGTGGTAATGGAAAAATGCACCAGGGGGCGGGGAGATGCGTGGGATTGGCAAAAAGGAATAAACACGACCTTGTAATGAGTTACCTCCCTTGTATAACCTACTACCGTAAAATGATGGAGCTGTGCGGGGGAAATGTAAAGGGTGTGTGAGGGGTATGGCTTGCCGAAAATGCTCATGGGACATGACATGACAAATGTGCATCCCCCACCCATCCTTGGGGGTGGGTGATGGGGGATCCAATTCACACACACATAGATCACATTATTCAGTTTAATATGTAGGTTTGAGAGCAGAGATCGAAAGCCATTGGATGAAGAACCCCAAAAAGAAAATATTTTTGTACAGACATGTTTATTACTAAATGACAGGTGGAATGCAGGACTATAACTACATGTTTGAGGGCTGTCCATCCGTAACCATGGAGATCTCGTGCTGTAAATATCCCCCTGTCGGTCAGCTGAAGGAATTCTGGGAGTTCAACAGAGAGCCCATGATTCACTACTTGGAGCAGGTTCAGATGGGTGAGAATATAACATCTTGTAGGTCAGGACCCCAACAGGCAGACATTCATAAAGGACATTGCACGGTTTAATGGGATATGGCCCCATAAGGTGCAGTTTGGAGTGCCAAAATGAAATAACATGTATGAAAGAAATTTTTCAGTAAGCGTGAGGTAGAGTATTTTGTATTCCCTGTATCTTATGGTTTTTATCTCGTCTTACGAAGTAAAGGGGAGATATTGTGAGGGGGGGAAAAAGGATGTCGTCGTCTGTGTCAGTGTCGATGTCCCCGGCCTGGAAATGAAGGTTTTTGGTTTAGCAAATTCCAAAAACGTCTAGAAAATTTAGAAAAAATATTTAAAAAAATAAAAAATATGGGGCATGGGTATTCCACCTGGGGGTACTACCCCTGGTGTGCTCCAATGTTAAAATCCCTATGATAGAGTTTTACGTTTAGCTGACGTGAACATGTACATCTGTACTTAAGAAAGTTTGCTGCAGTTGTCAGCTGTCATTGGATGATTATGAAACTTGGTACACATGTTTCTTATGATTAGAGGATGTACCTGTGCTATTTTTGAGATGAAATAATAATTTTGGTTTAAATTATGGCAAGTGATAGTTTTCTGTTTAGCCGAATTGTACATGTAGAGGCTGTACATGTAGGCCTCTACATGTACATGTATACATGTACGTCTGTAATTAGAAAATTTGCTGTAGTTGTCAGCTGTCATTGGATGATTATGAAACTTGATACATATATTTCGTATGATTAGAGGATGTCCCTGTGCTATTTAGGAAATGAAATATTGATTTTTGTTCAAATTTTGAGGGTTTTGTCTTAGTAATCTGCCAATGATAATGTACATACATGTACGAGTTCGACACTTGCTACCTAAGTTCATTGTGATTCGAGGATGTGTATGTGCTACATGTATTTAAGAAATATGACATTAAATTTGAATGTTATTTGCGCTGAAAACTTACCTCACTTCCACTCTTTGCATTTCTTGTTTCACATGAAATCATCTAGTAAGAATTTTGAATAACACAGTTCTCTCCCCTGCTAGTCACCTGACTGTTCACTTACCCATAATTCCTCCTTCTTGTTTCCTACTGCAAGTGGGTCAGGAAGTCATTTTGTTCAGCTCCGTGAAAATTGCCTATTTCTAGCGAAATCACTAGCAGATGGATTACCTCAGACGTCTGATATTCTTCAAGAAGTCCTTTGGGAAGTATTCTTTACGTTATCAGCGAAATTATGGCTCAAAATATGTCTCAAATGTCATGTATGTCTTGTGATGGTGACAAGCCTGTATATGACCTACATTCCACGTGTCCGCAATGTCGCCAGGGAAGAGTATGTACCTGGGATACGGCCTGTGAGGAATGCATTGTGTGGGCGCCCGGCATATTTCAAGTATATCTGGCCAGTTCACTGGCAGCTATTGAGGAAAATAAAGCCGTTGTGTCTACTAATCTCGCCAGTGAGACGTATGTAGCTATGTCTCCCCGATCTAGCGTGGTCGAGGAGACTAGGGGGTTTGTTGATTCACCAGCTCGGTCTACTCTTAGTCAGTTTGTTGAATGTAAATAAAGATAAACAAACGCCCCCTCCCGCTCACGATTCTTCCATTTCAGACCAGGCGAAGGGTCAATCAGGTAAGAAACCGACCCGGGTTGTACAAGTGGAAGGGACAATCGAAGATGTGGAATCCGGCACTACTATGACTGTGGAGGTCGAGGTTCCTATCGAGCGGACACCTGGATACGACGAAGAAGGGAAATCGGTAACGGAGCCAGGCTTAGCGTGGAAAAGCCAGTCAATTGAGGCGCCTAACGTTAAATTTTCATTTGATTCCGGGATTGGGAGATTGCCTTCCTCAACCTCGTTGAGGCCTGGACTTTCCGGTCATTCTATAACATCGTCTAACACTGGAATGACTGGTTTGTCTAACTTCTCTCAATCTGCTTCCGGTTTCTCTGGTGGCCTTCCTCGTCCCCCTGCCGAGACGTCTGTCACTACGAGCCTTCTGGGCCACCAGAGATTGAGGTTCCCACAACAACGGCAGTATGGTATGTATGCAGGTACCTATGATATGCCAAATTTTTTACCTGCCTCTGAGACGCGGTATAGAGACCCCTCTCAAGTAGGTCAAATTATGCGGCATCCGGTTGCTGGTTTGACTTCGCCCTTGCGTGGCTTAGCTCAAATTTCTGCTTCCGGTGGTATTTGAGGTACGGGACCGGCAATGTTACGTATGATGCGTCCTCCTATATGTGCTTCCGGTTTACGACCTCGTATGCCAGTTCACCGACCATTACAGTGGCCGTGCTCACGGTCATTTGTAAGGTCCCCGAGTGTGAACACACCCCGTCAGGCCCAGCTTCCGGTGCACTCTCAAGTGACGGATCCTACGTTGGCTGCTATTCTGCGCGGAAAGGAACAGCAACGGCAGGAGATGAAGGAACTGAGAGAGATGATGACCAGTCAAATAAGGAGCAGTATGCCGCCGCATCCGGTTTTGACTGAACAGTCTACGCAACCAGAAGCAAGATTGACGGGGACTATCCCTTCCATTACTCCTCGTTGGCAGGAAGCCCCAGAAGCTATAGAAGTGAAATAGGGATCAGTACGGTAGCTCTGAATATAATGAACCTACCAATACTGATCCAGATACTAGGAAATATTACGATTTAATTTCTGGTATCTATGACTTGATTCCTGACATGCAGCTTCCGGTCCCACATGCGGGGGATATCGAAACTGAGTCGGGAGTCGAATCGGGTTACGAGGTCGGTTTCCACGCTTCCGGCCTCAACTGCTATACACTCTATTTGCCACTTGTTCCATAGAACGTTAGCAGAACCCGCTACGCAGGAGGAACGTGCAGTCAGGCTGAGACCTAGAGCTCGCTTCCGCCCTGCAGGATCTTCTGGTCCGTTCCCGGTACAGAAGCCAAACATACGATCATATGGCGTACATGATTCACCATTTAGCTTCCGGTCTGCAGAGGTGAACGGCGATTTTCAGTATTTGTGTCCTTCAAATACCAAATTGCCTAGTAATCCGGATGTTCTGTTTACGAACAAACAGGCCTCCGTACTAGAGGAAACTGCCCGACAAGGAGTGGCGATTACAGATCATTTGGACTGGTTTCTCAAAGCCATTAAGGATGGTTTGTTCTCGCTGTCGGGTGCGGAAAGTCAAGAACAGCTGCTGGAGGGAATTAACCTCGTTCTTGACTACCAGAAGATTGCTTCCGGTGCAGTAGAAGATTTGTTGCTACACAATGCCTATTTATCTTCTATGCTGGTGTATTTAAGGAGAAGGGCCTTCATTCCTTTTATGCACGATTACACACCGGAAGCAGTAAAGAGAAGCCTACTTGAAACTTCTACGGCTCCTTCTTTACTGTTTGGTGATGCTGTTGCCGAGATCCGACCTGAAACGGATCGTATTGAACATGACAGGTCAGTGGCTTCCGGTGCTTCGACCAAGAGACCTATGGCTTCCGGGTCGGTCCCAAGGCGAAGAAGACTAAGAAAAACCCACCTAGTTCCAAGGCTGCTAAGGGTGCTTCCGGTCAACAGCAAAGCCAAGCGCCTGCTTCTTTAGAGCCAAGATTATCGAGCTTTGGCCATAAGAAGCAGGGTAAGGGGAAAAGCAAGCAGTCAAAGAAGAATACCTGATGTCTCGGGCCATACCGGGTGGCTTCCGGTATGGCGGGTCCGGTATGGCGGGAACACCGAGACATAATGCTTCCAGTCCCGCCACAGCTAGACCTTCCGGTAGGGGGAAGACTTCAGTTGTTTTGGCAGAACTGGATAAGGTTCGGGGCGGAAGCGTGGGTCATTCGAACTATCAGATACGGCTATCGCCTATTGTTCGACACGCTTCCCCCCTTGACTGCATCTCCCCTTCCGTCTCGTATTCCATTACGAACGGTTCATCTATCAGCGATACAGTCCTCTGTGGACAAGCTGATAGAGAAGGCTTCAGTAATAGAGCTTCCGGTTTGGGATACAACACCTGGGTTCTATTCACCGGTCTTTCTGGTCCCCAAGAAAGACACATCTGAGATGCGCATGGTTATCAACCTCAAGCGCCTCAACAAGGACTACCTCACTCCACCGCCACACTTCCGCATGGAGTCCTTCCGGTCTATCCAGTCGGTACTCAAGCAAGGGGAATGGCTGACTTCTCTGGATTTAAGGGATGCATATCTTCATATCCCGATACATCCAGGGCAGGAAGTACTTGAGATTCATGGTCGGTAAACGACGCTTCCAAATTCAAGTGCTTCCATTCGGCCTCTCAACTTCCCCTTGGGTGTTCACACGAGTGTTTACACCAGTGGCACAATTCCTGCTGTGTCTCGGTATAAAGTACCACTTTTATATCGACGACTCCCTGCTAAGGAATGCCTGCAAAGAGCAGTTAATCCTAGACACGCAGTTTGTCTTAAGGATATTGACTTCTCTGGGTTACCTCCCACACGAAGAGAAGTCAGAACTGACTCCGTCGCAAAGGCGCAAATTTCTGGGGGTGGAATACGATACGCCTTTAGCTCTTGCCAAACCCCCAGAAGATCGTTGGCAAAAGATAACAACGAAGATACCTCAATTCCTCAAGTTATCTCAAGCCAGGGCTTGATTTGCTGCGATAATCGGCCTCTTGACGTCAACACAGGACGTAACTCCAAGAGGGCGGTTGCAGCTTCGTCCCTTAATGATTTACTTCAATCATCAATGGGTCGAAAGGCAGTTGAACCCGTGGATATCTGTCACGCCTCTTGTCAAACTGCCTCCAATGGTGGCTGGATCCACTCAACGTTATGCCGGGTGTGTCCCTACTTCCGTTTCGTCCGTCACATCACCTGTTCACGGACGCATCTATGGAAGGTTGGGGAGCCCACCTCGAGTCCAGGTCGATATCCGGGTTATGGACAATCGAGGAACGCTCGTACCATATCAACGGCAGTTTATGGCAGTGACACATGCCATCCGCACGTGGGTGAGCGTATTGACCGACAAGAACCTGCTAGTTGCAACGGACAACACATCAGTCGTGTCCTATATCAACAAGCAGGGGGGACGAGATCTCCGCAATTACTAAGCCAAGCGGAAATCTTTTTCGGTCTGTGTTGGGACAACAACATATCAGTGTTGGCCAGGCACATCCCGGGAATTCTGAATGTCTTAGCGGATTCGCTTTCACGACGGAATCAGATAATTCCCACAGAGTGGCAACTTCACCCAGCCATACTGAAACAAATAGCTCATGTCTGGGAGATGCCACACATAGATCTGTTCGCCACTCGGCACAACAATCTATTGCCCCTGTTCATGTCACCGGTTCCGGATCCGTCGGCATATGCAGTGGACGCCCTATCGCAGGACTGGTCAAGGATGGTAGCATATGCGTTCCCTCCTCCAGCTATCCTAGCGAAGGTACTCCGGAAGATCCACGAACACACTTGTGTCGTTTATCTAATTGTTCCGTGGTGGCCAGCACGGCCGTGGTTCCCGGACTTACTGGATCTTCTGGTAGACGTACCAAGACAACTTCCGGTGTGGCACAATCTACTACGCCAGCCCGGAACGTCGATATTCCACAGCCAGCCAGAACTGTTTCACTACCACGTGTGCAAGTGCTCAAGAGACACTTCGCTCAGGCGGGATTTTCAACGGAAGTTGGGCGCCGA
Source organism: Hanleya hanleyi (assembly GCA_036873755.1). Classification (NCBI taxonomy): domain Eukaryota; kingdom Metazoa; phylum Mollusca; class Polyplacophora; order Lepidopleurida; family Hanleyidae; genus Hanleya; species Hanleya hanleyi. The sequence goes on along the minus strand of JAVTVY010014201.1, from coordinate 30,795 downwards.
ATGGCACAATCAATTCGACCGTCCTCTTCCGCTGTATACCAATCAAAATGGACAGTCTTCGATCTTTGGTGTGGAGAGAGGGATATCAATCCATCCAGAGCCACTATCCCTGAAGTAGCAGAGTTCTTGTTGCACCTGTTCCGGGATAAGGGCCTGGTACCGAAGGGTATAGGGCAGCCATTGCTCAGCCTATTCTTCTGGGTACTGGGATTAATCCCTCGACTGATTCAAATTTATCTGCACTAATCAAGTCATACAAGATTACTGGTCAGTCGGTTGTTCCGAATTTGCCAAAGTGGGACTTAGCCTTAGTACTTCGGCAATTAGGGAAGCCACCATTCGAGCCAATAGAGGCTATTGATCTCAAAATGTTATACAAAACTTCGTTTTGTTGGCTCTTGCCTCTGCAGCTCGTGTGTCAGAACTGCATGCGCTCGATAGAAGGAACGTCAGATACTCTAGGGACTGGAGTAATGTAGTTCTCACAACAGTTCCTGAGTTTGTGGCTAAGAATCAAGCTGTCTACGATACTATATCTCGAGAGTTCACAATTCCAGCCTTATCTGATTTCCTTTCGTCCGGTCTTGAATCAGACATGTTGATGTGTCCGGTTCGTGCACTTGCGTGTTACCTGAATCGTACTGAGGAGATCAGAGCGGGTAGGAGGCGTTTGTTTATCCCTTTTGATCCCAAAGCCAAACAAGAAATAAGCAAAAATACTATCTCAAGTTGGCTCAAAAATACGATTCGGCTAGCGTACTCCACGGCTACGGATAGACAAGCCGCGCTTGTAAGCGTTTCGGGTCACGAGATTAGGGCACTAGCGGCATCATGGCCTCTATGGACTAATAGATCAGTGACTGACATTATGAGGGCGTGCTACTGGAGGTCAAACACGACATTTGCCTCTTTCTACCTCCGGGACATGACGTTAGCATGTGACGACCTCTATTCCATCGGCCCACTTGTGACTGCACAGCGGGTGTCTGTGGGACCGAGGCCAGCAAGATAGCAAGATAAAGACCGGGCGTACAGTTTTTACCCTGCTTACTGGTGAGTGCATTTTCCTCTCGTTCCCTTTCGGAAAAAGGGGGGGGGGGGCGTATATGCGACTCGACCTTGAAGTCAGTGTAGCGACAGAGGTTCCCTGTGTACCATAGGCATATAGGTTACTGCTGTTGTATGATCTCATGGATCCTCTTTGAGGTACATGTAGATCGGTGATTTCTACTCTGTACTAGTCATCTTGCTCACGACTTTTATCACTTACCACGGATTGTATCAGTTTGCCCGCCATCCTTTCTGTGGCATTCTATGCAAAGAGTGGAAATGAGGTAAGGTTTCAGCGCCAATAACAAAAAAATTTCACAGGTAGATTTTCTGTTATTAAGCTAAAACTTACCTCACTTCCAGTGATGCCCACCCACCTCCCCTCTGTGATACATCCTAACCATGTATCGCAGTGGAAACAAGAAGGAGGAATTATGGGTAAGTGAGCAGGCAGGTGACTAGTAGGGGAGAGAACTGTGTTATTCAAAATTCTTACTAGATGATTTCATGTGAAACAAGAAATGCAAAGAGTGGAAGTGAGGTAAGTTTTAGCTTAATAACAGAAAATTTACCTGTGAAATTTTTTTTTGTACGTTTCCATTGATAAGGTTTTTGTTGGGCAAAAATTTACATGTAGATCATGTACATGGAAAGTTTGCTGAACCTTTCGTGGGATAATTATACAACTTGGTGGACATGTTTCATGTTTTCCTTGGTCAGACCTATCCAGCAGTAATCCCACATGGGACTGACCTATCCAGCAGTAATCCCAAATGGCACTGGCCTATCCAGCAGTAATGCCACACAGAACTGACCTATCCAGCAGTAATCCCAGACCAGACAGGTCTATCCAGCAATAATCCCACATGGGAGCAGTAATCCCACACGGGACTGGCCTATACAGCAGTAATCTCACACAGGACTCACCTGTCCAGAAGTAATCTCGCACTGGACTGCAATATGCAGCAGTAATCCCGCACGGCACTGACCTATCCAGCCATAATCCTACATGGGACTGACCTATCCCGCTGTAATCTTACACAGGATTAGCCTATCCAGCAGTAATCCCCTACAGGACTGGCCTCCCCAACAGTAATCCCAAACAGGATTGCTGTATGCAGTAGTAATCCCACACTGGACTGCCTATGCAGCAGTAATCCCATACGAGACTGACCTATCCAGCAGTAATCCCATACGAGCCTCGCTTACCCAGCAGTAATCCCAGACAGGACTGGCCTATCCAGCATTAATCCCACTTGGGACTGGTCTATCCAGCAGTAATAACACACAGGACTGGTCTATCCAGCAGTAATAACACACGGGACTGGCTCATCCAGCAGTGATCCTGCACAGGACTGGCATATCCAGCATTCTAACATGCTCCACGTTATAGCCGTGCGCTGATTGGTCCAGACCTCAAAACATACGGAGATTATCACACGATAATCTTCATTTGTTTGTTGTGATCTGTCACATTCACGTGCCGAACTGGTGACGTCTCATTCTTGTGACGCAGTGCCACAAAGTTGAGCGACGATTGGTTCATTCACTGCGCAGTGGGCGGAGTTCACACAGCTGCAGCTCGTGAACGAACAGCACGCGCGAGCATGGCCTGCAAACCAGTCACGAAATTCTCGCATCAAAACAGGACAAGTTTGCAGAAAATTTGCCATTCCGCTTATGAAATGAGGAAATATTTATCATTGTGCATGTTAGAATGGAGTTAATGACCTTCTTAGTGAATATTATCGTGTAATAATTTTTCGATGTTTAGTTTTAGACCTCATCAAAAAACCTCGCGGCTGCGCCGCTCGGTTTTTTGATTGACGGTCTAAAACTAAACATCAAAAAATTATTACCGATAATATTCACTAAGGCGGTCATTAGCTCCTAAGTAATCTCGCATGAGACTGATCTATCCAGCAGTAATCTCACAATGGACTGCCCTATGCAGCAGTAATCCCAAGGCACTGACCTATCCATCCTACACGGGATTGATCTATCTGGCAGTAATCCCACATGGGACATGTTATTGTCTGTACCAGATAATCTATTCCAGACGTCGTTGTTTGCTCTATATTTATGCTTTCAATACTGCTGCAGCTTTGGCAGATGACCCTGCAAGGCGAGATGTTGGGGTTCTCAGAACGCTTGTTTAATAACAGCATCTTGGAGTACTGGATTTGTGCAAAATCGTCTATTTTGAGGCGAAAACAGCACACCTCTTTCTCTGTAAACATATGAAGCCAGTCCACAACCAAAACCGTGTTTGGGCAACAACAAATTATTGACAACATCGATATTTCGGGGTTAAGTTTATTTTGGTTCTCGACTGGCTTCATATGTTTACGGAAAGAAAAGTGTGCTGTTTTCGCTTCAAAATAGACGATTTTGCACAAATCGCTAATTCAAGATGCTATTGTTAAAAAAAAAAAAAAAAATACCCAGGGCCCACAGAATTCCTAGAGAATAAGACAACATAATATATTTTACGCTAACTGAGAAATATCTTGCGTACGTGATATTTCATTTTGGCACTGCAAACCGCACCTCATGGGGGCCAAAGTCTCATTAAACGCTGCCAGGTCCTTTAGGGTTAATGCTCTTTCCTGCAATTATGTAATACTGCCCCCCCCCCCCCCAATTGTAGATGACCTCTTACCTTACTCTCTGTCATTTTGGACTGGTACGAGACCCCCCCCGCTTGCTTTACTTTTTTATACGCCCGCCAAAAAGGCGGACGTATTATGTGATGGCGGTTTCCGTCCGTGTGTCCGTCTGTCTGTCCCCCGTGTCCGGTCTATATCTGGAACACTTTTCTATTTACAGTTCCAATTTTTGGTGAGTGGATACCCTACGGCGAGACGATGTGTCGCGTACAAAAATGAAGGTCGAGGTCAGAGGTCAAAGGTCACTGGCCTGAAAAACAGGAAATCACTTAAGTGTTCGTGTCCGGTCTATATCTCTGAATGTTTTCTTTCCACAGTTGCAATTTTTTGTGAGTGAATACATCAGGTGGAGACGATGTGTCGCGTACCGAAATTCAGGTCGAGGTCAGAGGTCAAAGGTCACTGTTGCCTAAAATCAGGAAATCATTGATCATTGATAGTTTTCTATCTACAGTTCTAATTTTTGGTGAGTGGATGCCCTAGGGGGAGACGATGTGTTGCATACCAAATGTAGGTCAAGGTCAAAGGTCAGTGGTACCAAAAAATTGGGAAATCATTAAAAATTTCTATTTTTTTTGTGAGTGGATTCAATAGGGGGAAATGAAGTGTTGTATACCAAACATTGGGTCAAGGTCGAAGATCAAAGGTCACTGTCCCCAAAATTAGGAAACTGTTAAAAACAACTTTTTTGTGTCAGTAGATACGATGTGTCACATACCAAAATGTAGGTCAAGGTCACTGACCCCAAAATCATGAAATTGTTAAAATCTTGATTTTTTGTGTCCATTGATATATTAAGGGGAGACGATTTTGTCATGTACCAAAATTCAGGTCAAGGTTAATAGTCAAGGTCACTGTGACCTCAGAATCAAGAAATTTTTAAAAATTACTTTTTTGTGTCAGTAGATATATTAGGGGGACATGATGTGTCACGTACCAAAATGTAGGTCAAGGTCACTGTGACCCCCAAAATTATGAAATTGTTAAAAACCATGATTTTTTGTGTCCATTGATACACTGAGGGAAGACGATGTGTCATGTACCAAAATTCAGGTCAAGGTCAAAGGTCAAGGTCACTGTGACCCCAAAATCGGGAAATCATCAAAAATAACTTTTTTCTCCCAGTAGATACATTAGAGGGACATGATGTGACCCCAAAATCAAGAAATCATTAAAAGTCACATTTTCATATGCCTGTCGAAGACGAGGTCGTGTATGTGATATCTCTAGTTTCAAGGTATGATTGGTACCAAACTTTGAGTATACCATACTCGCATGGCAAAGAGAAGCCATACATTTTGAGATTAATTTGTCAAAGGTCAAGGTCACACAGTCCCCCAAAACTGAATAAAGTTTTCAGAGTTCTCTACCCTACATGTTTATGGCATTTGTCCTGTGGAGTTTGAAACAGCTACATTTAGTTGAAATATTGTGAAATAAAAACCATACATTTACTAATTCGATGGGGAGAGGGGTCCTTCATGAACTTCATAACTGTTTATTAACTCAAGAACAAAGGTTTACTTCATCACTTTCTTCTTCCTTCATGAAAAGTTCTCTCGGCTGAAAGGAATCCATTTGCAGGAAAACTACTATTTTCCTGTGTTTGACTATTCTAGATTTCAGTGTGAGATTTGTGAGCTCTCGGCTCTTGCTTCAAGGTCAACTAGTTACCAAAAGTTAAGCCCATTTTAGTTTATCATTCAAAGATCTGATATATGTTACATTCTCAGAAGCACAAAATTGTAGACCTTTCTCTGGATTGCTAGCTACCAATTGGAATCAAGGCTATTAAACCACCTTGAAATTTGGACCGATGTAATTCCAGATATACGGGCGTATATTGAAGCCCCTTGGGCTCTTGTTGAGTTCTGTTATACCAAAAATCTGCAATTCAATCATCCAGAAACATGCTAACTATTGATATTGTCTATTGGTGCATAATTAACAGGAATCTTGGCTATACTTTGAAATTGTGTATCAGAGAATGTCCCAAACTATTAGCCGACTTTTTTTCAACCCTAAGGGGTCAAGTCCAATCTATCGAGATGGTTTCTTGATTAACGAGTAAAACCGATAAATATCTCGTCTCGAGGCGTCCCGGTTTATCTCTATCGATTGTTGTCCCGGTTTGCCCCCGGTTTTCTCTCGAAGCACAAGACCATCTCGATTCCCCTCAAAATAATTTGACTTGCTTCGAGAATATAATCGAGATGCCTTCAAATGAATGTTTGAACCATTCCGAAATGCGCATGCTCGTCATAAATATACCTTTCTGTGTTGAGATAATTTTGGTAGTACATATGCATTAAAACACAGATAATATATTAGATTAAACATGAATCATTTAATATTATTTGTTATTTCGTCTAGAGATCTGTAGTCGCATCTACTTGCTCTGACAGTGCAATTTCTCTACTGGTTATCTTTATATATCTTTATTGAAATAAATATTTTATAGAATAATGACTTGAAAATTATAGTACCATGTTCATTAGAGATTTTCCAGGTATGCAAATATACAGTGGTTTTGAAGGCCACAGGAGGGGCTGGTAATTTACTGGAAACTGGCTGATAGTAAAATTATATGTGAGCATTGTTCTAAAGCGAGATTGCATTCTGAATTGGGCAATAATTACTTTTATTAATCGTGTTATTTGGTAAAATTTCTCAACACATGATATCAGCAATAAATAATGGAATGCAAGTATATTATCAAGCCCACCAAAGATATTGTTTCAGGTTTTTTTTCTTTCAAAGAATTTAGCCCCTGTTGTTTCAAACCGAAGATTTTTCAGACTGACTGTGATGTGAATCATTAACACAACAGTCAGTATTTCCGCTAACCTTTTCCACATAAGCTTATCAGGAAAAAACTTTGTTGATTAATCTTCTTATTTGAACTATATTACAGGATAGTAATTCTTTGCATTGAATAATACCAAATTATAAAACAAATTATAAACAGAGGTTAATACACTGTTCAAACAGTTAATGTAACCTTCATTTCTTGGTTGAAATGATCCATGTTTGGTCCAAAATAATTTTATAGAAAAACTGATTAAGGCATGCTCAATAATATTCAGGTCCTATCCAGTTGATGTGTCATTTCTTCCGTGTTCGATACAAGCCAGATATAAAATCAATTATCGATGTGAGATAAGAACATTCAATTATATATTAAAAATTTATATAGATAAATGAAAGGTATTCTCTCAATTGGATTCGGGAAACATCAGAATATGAATTATCGTATAAACATTGAATAACATGGAAAAAAAACTTCTTCAGAACAATCCGTTGTTTGGATTCTATTTTGGGCCAAAATATGTGTATATTGTGTGGGCCCTAAAATTGTCGTACCCACACAACACTCCGATCGCCTAAAAAGCAAAACACAGACACAGGAACCGGGACCCCCGTCAAGATTACAGATTAATTTAATACCCATCTCGAAAACCGGGACATTTTGATTGAGATAGAACCGGGAGCAAACCGGGAGACGTCACCACGGGTCCCGGTTCTGCCCTCGCGGTTTCAGTGGAGAAATTTCTCGATCCATCTCGAAGGCATCGAGAAGGTGCCTCGATTAATTAATTGGACGTGACCCCTAAAGATTAAACAGTAATTACCAAACATTGACAAAAAAACAACAACAACAACATTATTTTGATATAATTTTTTTCGATCTGAATTTGTTCAGGTGTGAAAGGCTTTATCATGGATGACAACAACATCACTGTTAATGGTGCCATGCTAAGCATTGTTGGTAGAGACTCTGCTCAATTCAAATCCTCTAAATATGGAGAATACTGGAGAATACTCCTTCCTGGAAGCTATGAAATCCAGGTGAGTATACCACTTGACACCATGCAGTTCAAGTGCTTGTAAAGTGTGGTAGAGAGTTCTGTATGTCCATAGTTTGTTGATATTTGCATGCCTGCAAGTGCCTTCTATATTTTCCTATTTATTTTAGTCATTCCTATATTTCCTTCAAAACCTCCTATATTTTCTATATTTTGACTTTTTCTCATGAAAACATTCACCCATGCTCTGAAATGAGTGAAATTGGCATGAGGAAATACATATCAGAAAAAAATCTTTTATATGAAAACATTTCAATCTGGCGGGTGGTTGGGTGGGTTCAGGTTCCTGTTGCTTCAATGCATTTTGCTGAGAAGCAACAGGAACTTGATAATGTGATGTCTAACACTGTAATATCACTTGTCTTTATTGCACCATGTAAGCGTCCTGTCTGTGTCTTGTGCGCTGTCCTCAGTGTTTTATAGGGTGGATGGAGGGTGTCTGGTTCCATGCTGCTCCATGCTTCTTCTTTGAAGTAGCAGGAACGCAACTGAGCTGGGTGGTGCTTAGTTGGTTCGTCGTGATATAGCTGAAATATTGTTGAAAGCGACGTTAAATTCTTTTCACTCACTCACTCATTCATTTCAATCTGTCTTTGATAAACCAAGCAGCAGAAAGGTCTCCTTTTAATCACCACCACTATGACCACATTCATTGGAAATAATTTGATTAAACACCAGAAAACTACTAAGTTTGGAAAATACATTGTATAGTAGTGACCTGTGTTACGCTTTTTTTATTTCCTATATTTTTTTAAGAAAATTTCTATATATTGGCAAATTTTCTCTTATATTTTCACTGTGAACCATTTGCAGGCCTGCATTTGTAAGCTGTGCGATATCTCTATAAGATACAAATTGTTCATGGATTGGCACCAAACTTCATTTTCATATGCATGTAGATAGACAAGGTCATATATTGCAATAACATTTTCCATCCAGCTGTCAGTCTGTCCATCGATCTGTTGTACCATCAATCTTTCCGTCTGTCTATCTGTCTCTTAACTTTTGCTTGCCTGTGCGATATCTCCAGTTTCATATGCCTATACCCATGGGTCAAAGAGGAACTATATCCATTTTGAGGTCAAAAGCTCCAAGGTCAAGGTCAATGTGATTGAAAATACAGTAAATCATTGAAAAAATGTTGTGTTTATGCTGTAAGTACAGTTCAATCTTGATGTGAATTGTAGTGGCAAAAGCCTATTGATTTTTGTCCCCCGACGCCCGAAGGGCTAAAGGGGGACTACAGTATTGGGGTCCGTCCGTCCGGATTCGTTTCCGGACAATAACTTCTGGAAAACTGAACGGATTCTTTTCAAATTTGGTATGTGGGTACCTCGCCTCAAGATATCGCTTGGGATTGTTTTTCACGCCGATCCACATACAGGTGGCGCCACCTGGGGGCCAAGTTAAAATTTCGTTTCCGGACAATAACTTTCGGAAAACTTAACGGATTCTTTTCAAATTTGGTATGTGGGTACCTCGCCCCAAGATCTTGCTTGGGATTGTTTTTCACGCCGATCCGCATATATAGGTGGCGCCACCTGGGAGCCAAGTTAAAATTTTGTTTCCGGGCAATAACTTTTGAAAAACTGAATGGATTCTTTTCAAATTTGGTGTATGGGTACCTCACATAAAGATCTCACTTTGTTTTATTTTTCGCACCGATCCACGTATAGGTGGCGCCACCTGGGGGCCAAGTTAAAATTTTGTTTCCGGACAATAACTTTTGAAAAACTGAATGGATTATACTCAAATTTGGTATGTGGGTACCTCTCCTCAAGATCTCACTTTGGATTGTTTTTCACGCTGATCTGCCTATAGGTGTCGCCAAACGGAGTCCAAGTTAAAATTGTGCGTCCGTCCGACTTAAGTTTACGGACAATAACTCCTCAAAAACAGAATAGATTCTTCTCAATTGGTATGTGGGTACCTCGCCTCAAAATCTCGCTTGGGATTGTTTTTCATGCCGATCTGCTTGCAGGTGGCGCCAACTGGGTTTAAGTTAAAATTTTGTTTCCAGACAATAACTTTTGAAAAACGGAATGGATTCTTTTTAGCCGCAAGATCTCACTTGGGATTGTTTTCCACACTGACCCACCTATAGGTGGCGCCACCTGAGGACCAAGTTAAAATTTTGTTCTCGTACAATACCGGACAAGCCGTCCGGTTACACTGGTTTTCAGGAAAGCCGTGGGCAATCCTGGCCAGATTAGGACAAATTTGGTAATTGTGGGTACCTTGCCACTGGATCTCACTTGGGATTGCTTCGCATGCTGGGTACTGAAAGTTACGGTTCCAAGTCAAATCAATTGTTTCAACGTCGGGGGACTTGAACCCCTCGGGTTTTCATTACTCCTTACCCCAGTTTGGCTAAAGGGTATTGTCTGTTTGTCCATCCATCCGTCTGTCTATCCATATTGCTTGTGTACACAATATCTCTTGAAGGATTTTAACCAGGCTTTGTAGGTTCATATAACACATGTAACTGGCGATGGGTCGGAAGCCTAGTGAAGATGACTGACCTTGGCCAAATTTGAGTGTTGGTGATAATTTTTGAAGGATTACATCTAGGCTCTCTAAATTCATACTACATATGAAAATGGTGATGGACTAGGAATCTTCCCATTTTGATTGAACTTGGCCTATTTTATTACGGTCAAATTCTAGTTATTGCAGTATCTCGAGGGATCATGACTCAGCTCATCAAATTTACACTACAGTATGTACATATGCAACTGGTGATTGATTTGAAGCCTATTCAAGTTGACCGACCTTGACCTATTTTATCAAGATCAAATTTCTGTTAATACAAGGCATATAATTCATGTAAGACAAAGTGACATGAATTTACGGGATTTCCAATAGTAGCAAATTGGGAAGTGGTCGGCCATTGTTCCATATGCTAACATGTGAAGTCAGGTTGAAAAGCGGTATCTCCTCTTACATGAACTATACACCTAATACAATATGTTTTAAAGGGTTATAGTTATGCATGCATGGGTGTATATATTGAAACCCATGAGGCTCTTGTTACCTTATCCATGTAGCAGAGAAGAAATCGATTCATGTCTTCCTCAGGTCACATGTGAACTACATCGGAAATATCCATGAGAATGAGGTCAGTACTTAGTTCAATATGGTGAGAATATAATGACAGTTAGGCTAAACAATTAAGGTCAGAAGGTCAAAGGTCAAGGTCGTTGTGGCCCAAAAGAAGAAACCTATCGATGTTAGTGTATGTCACTGTTTATCTGACTTCATAAGCCATAGGTTAATGAAATCTTGAAAATCCATGTAATATGTCCTTGATTGGTTGAGTTCAAGGATGTCCATTCTGGTTAATGTTCAGGTATACCTCCCCCCCCCCCACCCCCAATTCAAATTCATAATAGCAAAAAGAAGTTCATTGATTTTGGTATTTTATCATGATATGGCTGAGAGATAGTGAATTGGCCACTATAGTCTTCCATAAATTTGATAGAATTTCTCAAAAAAGAAAAGGTGATGGTGTTTGCCTGCAACCTAACACTGGAATGATTTAATCTGAATTCTGCTGTTGGTGTACGATAGATGGGGGTGAATATATTAGTACGTGCAAAAAGGGTTTCAACAGCTGATGGCAAAGGGGAGCAAATCTTGTAACCCATGTAATACCAGTCCAGTGCCCTCTCATTGAAATACAATGGATATGAATATTCGTCAATGGAAATGTTGTAATTCAATGACGTAGAGGGCTCTAATGTCCCTTGGGTTGAAGATTTGTTCTCCTTTGCCATCAGCCAGGACACCCTAATGAGAACAGCCAACAAGGCATTGGTCTGGTACAACTAGGGTACTGGTACCAGTACAGTGAAAACCTATTCATTGCTGTGGGACCATTCTGCTGTAAACACTGTCTTCACTAATGGGTAACTTTGGTGAGTACACCCTCCCGCCCAATACAAGATGTGTTCCCAAATTTATGATTAGTCTTTCATATGCTGCACCTCTACCCATCAACTTTCCCATCTTTGAAGAAAGGCTTCTGTCAGAAATTTTTTGGATTCGATCCATGCTAAAATGAGTCAATTTATTGTTTTGTGTCAAGAAATCCTGCCACAGATACACGTACCTAAAGTTTTAATGGTTCCACCTGATGTTCCCTGCACCCCATAATTTTTTTATGCCAAATTATTTTGAAAGGCTATATTTGACATATGATAGCTGTTTATTGATTTGAGGAATGGTTGAAGTTTAATAAAAAATTGAAATCCTCCAATACCATGCCTGTTTGGAAATGGCGAGGGGCATAACCTGATGACCCATGACATCGGAGTCGAATTATGATCGTTGTTAGCGAGCAATCAAAGTGAAATTTCAATTGTACTGAAATTTTTAATTTGATTTCTCCGAAAAAAAATATCAACTTGTTCTTCAGAGAGCTTCTCTGAATGTCTTCATTCAGAGTGTACAGGGTGTATTTGGTAGAACCTTTAATGTAATTACCAGTACTCACATGACTCAGTACTGTTTTATTCAATTGTTTTCTTTACCATTCATCAGGTGGCCGCGGATGGTTATCGAGCCGCTCGGATCCCATTCACAGTGAAATCAGGGGAGATTACTCGTCTAGATATCACACTGAATCGACCCATGGGTTATGTGTACCATCATTTTGAGGATCTGGAATTGGCCATGAAGTTACTTCATCAGGACTTCTCATCTTTGTCGCACATGTATAGTATTGGCAAGTCTGTGCAGGGTGAGTGGTCTCTAGCTGTCATCCATTATTTGGTTTCAGAATCCTTAAGCGAGAAGATTTTGGATAATATAATATTCATTTTTGATCAATTGAAAACTGCATTAAACTCAACAAAATTTTCTTCAGTCAACAATGACTAAGGTAAATTGGTTGTAAATCGCATGAATTTTCAATATTATTGTTCAAGAGTTTGAAGAAAAGTTAATAACTAGTTGGTCAACTGATCACAATGTCTTTGATAAACATGTGTAGCCCACCTGCAGTGATTGCTGACAACAGTAATCTCTCTACTAATTCACACACTTTTACACCAGCTATTTACTCAGTTAAATTAAAAAATTAGACTGATGGACAGTTTCTTTTGCTAACATCTTTTACAGTAGCCCAATCATGAATAGTTCTGAACAGTCAGCTGAATATTCACAGACTATTTTCTGGAATCTAATCTTGGAAGTTTTAGGGATCTTAGACCTTGATAGCTTAATCTGCAAACTTTGTCAGCACAGCATTGGATGATGATGTGCCTTACTTTTCATTGAAGAAATAAATGATTTTACACCTGTATATCTGTCTGGAACTTTTTGGCTGGATCATTAATTTGAAGGGGTTCAGTATAGCTTGACCACTGCACTGTCATGTCTCTTCAATTCTTCTCTGATATTGTTAAATTCCAGGTAGAGACCTGTGGGTGATGGCTGTTGGGGATTCACCTCGTGACCATGTCTCCCTCAGGCCACATGTGAACTACATCGGAAATATTCATGGGAATGAGGTCAGTACTTAGTTCAATTTGGTGAGAATATAATGACTGTTAGGCTAAGCAAATTAATAAAATGATTCTCAATCAATTATTTTTCAAACTTGAGGTGGGGGGGGTTTTTTTCTCCGTCTTTTATGAGGAATTTTTTTTTAGGTACATATTCAGTGAACTGTTGCTTCGTTTCCAGTGAAGAACTACCAGCGAACCTGAAAACTGCATGGCTCAATGGGGAGCTAAGCACAACAGGGCAGACCACTCATATTTGTTACTGTACCAAATATTTCTTCGTGGGTGCACAACCTTGTATATGAGAAATATGAACACAAGAATAAATTTGTATGTGAAGACTTCATGTAAAACTGATATGTCATCAATTGTCTAATAATTCAGCAACATTTGTCTTTATTCAGTACTTTTACTTGAATTCAGAGATAGTGTTCATCTATATATATTAAAAAAAACAGTTGTGGCACAAGAGATTTTTTTTCCATCATCAGAGTTGTTGCTCATGCCTGAAATCTTTAAATGAAGCATCACCGAGATTCAATAAAATCAGCTCCATAGTTCTCAATAAATCATAGCAAAACTAAAAATATGATAAATGATTATGAGGTTGGGCAGCTTGTGCATCCTGGCCTTTGTTACTGTTATGACGCCATCTATCGGCAAGGCGATGAACTGAAACTCCCGCGAACCGGCTTAAGTGAAAGTCTCTGTCTGTCCTGTTCATCTATCATACCTAAATTGTATGATCAACTAGAGCTAAGAGTTTTAGTAGATGTTCCTGAAATTTGCTTCAAAGGACGTGCTCCTGAATTTCGTGAAATGAAACCTAATTATTTTGTCAAATTTCTGATGTTTTGTCCATTTTCGTCATCATTAACAATGTACCATTGCCACTCAAATATAATCAACTATAGTCCTAGATTTTGGACTGGATATTCCTGAAACTGCGCCAGGTTATTAAACAGCCTTGGAAGATGTGCACAGGTATTTATGAGATGAAATAATAATTGTCAGATTTATGAGATGTTGACCCTTTTCACTTTTGAATTCATGTCGATTTTGGCACTTCTGTATAATCAAATAGTCCTATAGTTTATCAAGATGTACACCTCCTATATCTGACATGAAATATTAAGTTTTATCAAATTTATCAGAAGTTGAACTTTGTCATTGTTCACTAATAATTCCACTAAGAATTTCAGTGCACTGGTCAATCTAATAAACTAGTCCCAGTTTTGAGTGGAGAGACTTGAAACTTTGTATTCTTGCTAAACATACTTTGAAGATGTGCACCTCCAATTCACTAATGAGGGATTATATTGTGTCAGATTTACCAAGAAATCTATCAATTTCCGTGTTGAGTTGTAAAAATCAATTTTGACTGGAAGTCTGTGAAACTTTTTATGCTTGCTAAGTCATATTTATGTGATGAAGTCTAAATTTTGCCCCTCTCACTCTGTAAAATTAGATGAGGGCATATAGAAATTATTCTGTCTGTCTGTCCATCTGTCCATACATCTGTGTGTATCCATCTGTTTGACCAAACTTGTCTCGATTATATCTCGTGTATTATTAATTTGAGCGACAAATTTCAAACTTTAATGGAAGCTGCTTGTATGGCCAAACTTTTCTCGGAAGTATCTCAGGTATTATTTGAGAAACAACTTCAAAGCTTACACGGAAGCTGCTTGGTACCTTGCAGATCTGCACTGTCATGTTTTTTACTGGTTTCGTAGGATTTTCTCCAGAGTTAGGGCCCTTTTATCATCAACATCAATATATACTTGTTCAGCCATACCTCAGTTACTATTTGATGGATAACTTTGAAAGATGCTGAAGACCTTGTAGAGGTGCACTGTCAGGTTTTATTTTGCTCCTTTCAGGGCCGAAGAAGTGCCAAAGAATTTAGAAATTTTTGTGGTAAATGCTTAACATTAATTTATGTAGGTGTGCACTATCATGGAAGTTATTTAGTGTCTTGCAGATATGCACTGTTGGATTTTTTACCAATTTTGATGGTTTTCCCCAGAATTATGGCCCTGCATCATCAACATCAAAATGTTCTTGTCCAGACCTTTTCTGTTAATATATGAGTGACAACTTATGGAAGATAATTACTATGTTGCAGATGTGCACTGTCAGATGTTTTTTTTTTACCCATTTTAATGAGTTGCAGCCTTTTATCATTGGCATCAATATATACTCTTACACCATGTACACTCTAGTCTGGGCTGTATCTCTCTTATTGAATGGTAAAGAAATTTGAAATTTTCTAATCAGATGCTTAGTATCATGTATATGTATTTCGATGATTTCTCTAGATTTATGGCTGTTAATCATCATCAGTATCAATATGTACATTCTTGTCCAGATTGTAACTCCCTGACTGATTGACAGTCAAGTTTGCACTCTTATCTGGAATGGTCATGTTTTTGCTTGGATATGGAGTGGAGGCATTCGTATCCATATCTCCCTTAATAATTGGTGAAGAAGTTGACATTTTCATAGTAGATGATTAATATCATGTAGGTGTGCACTGTCATGTTTTTTACCTGTTTAAATGATTTTTGTCATCGCCATGTACGTCCGCCCGTACGTCCGTCCGTCTGTCCGTTCGTTCGTCCGTCCGTTACTGCATTTTAGGAAAAACTGCTCAAGATACAGTGACCAAATTTGGGGAACTTATTTAGCTATTTACAAGTCAGACATCTATCGAAAATGGCTCCTCTCGGCCCATATTTTACAGAGTATGCCCCTTTACAGATGTAGTAATTTCATATTTTGTGATATATGCTTGAATGTAATCAACTATATCTGCAGAACTGTGTTTGATACAGCTACTACATTTTGGAAACTTATTTATATCTAGAAGGCAACAGAAAATTCTCAGCCCTTATTTTATGGAGTTACACCCCTTTCAGGTGCAATAATTTCAATTTTGTGATACATACTTTACTGTAACCAGTTACATCTAATTAACTGTATTTGGTACAGCTTACAAATTATGATGAAACTTTTTTTATAGTTCTAAATGCCTACAAAAAAATTAGTCCTCTCTGCCCATATTTTATGGAGTTATGCCCCTTTTCGGATCTAATAGTCTCTGATTATTTTGTGATATATAGTTGAGTGTATTAGTTATATCTGCAGATTCGTGTTCGGTACATCTACTAAATTTTGGAAACTTGTTTATCTAGTTGTATTCTAGATGCGTACAAAAATTCATCGTCTCTGCCCTTATTATGTCTCCCCCAACTATGTTGGGGGGAGACATCTAGTGTTTGTGCTGTCTGTCTGGATGGATGGATGGATGTCTGTCCGTCCCCTTGCCTTGTCTGCAAGATATCTTGAGAACTACTGGATGGAATTGCACCAAACTTGGATGGATAGCCCCCTCATTTGATTAGGTTTTGGTGTGTGTGCGTGCATTCATCCATGTCCGGTGTCCGTCCGTCCGTCCATCTACTTGTACATGTATATACAGGCCTTGTCTGCAAGATGTCTTAAGAACTACTGGATGGAATTTCACCAAACTTGGATGGAAGCTTCAGTGGGATAGCCCCCTCATTTGATTAGATTTTGGTGTGTGTGCGTGCATTCATCTGTGTCTGGTGTCCGTCCGTCCGTCCATCTACTTGTACATGTATATACAGGCCTTGTCTGCAAGATATCTTGAGAACTACTGGACGGAATTTCACCAAACTTGGATAAAAGCTCCATTGGGATAGCCCCCTTATTTGATTAGGTTTAGGTGTGTGTGCATGCGTTCATCCGTGTCCGGTGTCCGTCCGTCCATCCATCTACTTGTACATGTATATACAGGCCTTGTCTGCAAGATATCTTGAGAACTACTGGATGGAATTTCACCAAACTTGGATGGGAGCTTCATTGGGATAGCCCCCTCATTTGATCAGGTTTTGGTGTATGTGTGCATGCATTCATCCGTGTCGGGTGTTCGTCCGTCCGTTCATCTACTTGTACATGTATATACAGGCCTTGTCTGCAAGATATCTGGAGAACTACGTGACGGAAGTTCACCAAACTTGGATGGAAGCTTTATTGGGATAGCCCTCTCATCTGATTAGGTTTTGGTTTGTGTGTGCATTCGTCCATGTTCGGTGTCCGTCCGTCTGTCCATATACTTGTACATGTATATGTATATACAGGCCCTTTCTGCAAGATATCTGAAGAACTACTGGACAGAATTTCACCAAACTTGGATGGAAGGTTCATTGGGATAGCCCCCTCATTTGATTAGGTTTGGGTGTGTGTGTTAATCTAATTGTTCATGTCTATACATACCTTGTCTGCAAGATGTCTGGAGAACTACTCGACGAAATTTCACCAAACTTGGATGGAAGCTTCATTGAAATGGCCTTATGATCTAATTAGGTTTGGGTGTGAGCTAGTGCTTGCGTGGTCCATGCAAAATGTGCTTATCTGTCTGTCCAATTTTTGTTCACTCCATATCTTGGAAACTACTGAAGGCAGATGCATGAAACTTCTATACGGTACAGCATGTATACTATAGGTGTGCTCTTGTATGTTTTGCATCTTTCCTATAATGTGATCAGTTTCGAAATAGTTGATGCTTCACAATTACATGTATTTCACATTGGTTGGACGCTGTAGATGTCGACAATCCACTCATTGCTAGATAAATCCCGACTCCTCACTGGGTTACTGCAACAATAAAAATCGCTTCTTTGTAATGAATATTTTTAGATGCGCAGCTTTGTTTAGGATACTTATTGCTACATTCATTTTATAGCACTTTCCCTTAAATTATGTGCCCACTCAAGGCAAGGTGGGAGGTTGGGGGGAGACGTATGTTTTTGCTTAAAAAAACAACCAGCATAGGCTTCATGCCGGAGCGGCAACTCAAGGGTCAAAGCGGAACCTCTAGTTTTATAGTGTTGTGCCCCTTTCTGGGTGTAATAATCTTGGATATGCGTGAATGTATTAACCAGTTATATCTGAAGAACTGTGTTTGATACAGCTACCAAATTATTATCTACTTTTATTGTAGAAGCCCAAAAGAAAAACTATTCCTCTTGGGCCTTATTTTACAAAGTTATGCCCTTCTTGTGGTATATGCTTGAATGTAGCTTTTATATCTGCAGAATTATTGATATGCTCTTAAAAGGACAATTCTGAATGATTGGTAAATATAGCCATAATATGTTGCACATTCTCAGCATATTTCTCAATTGCTTGGGGGAAGGCGAGGGGTTTTGTGAATCTCACCCTCATGTTTCCATTGCTTCTGTCCTGCATTAGGGTGGTAAAATACCATTGGATATTCTCCATGTTCTCATTTGAATGCATTTTATTATTTTGTTTAATTGTATGCTGATTGTAGGTTACCGGTCGAGAAACACTCCTTCACCTCACAGAGTTCCTGTTAGTGAATTATGGCAAGAATAGTACAGTTACCAGTCTTCTTGATTCCTCTACCATTCACATAATGCCTAGCATGAACCCAGATGGTTTTGAAGTTTCCTACGAAGGCAATTGTACTGGTACTATTGGACGGTAAGTTATCACAAATGTTTCCTCATCAAATTTATCAATGTACCAAGCAACAACTTGCCCTTGATCTTTCCAGTACCCAGTCAGCCATTACTTTCAGGTGTGTGAAACCTCCTGGAAATATTCTGGAAATTTTCATGAAATTTATGATTTCAGAGATCGAATTCACCTTAGTTTTTTGTCATTTTGACTGAATATTAAGTATTTATCAGAGCATTGTTCGTCAGTCAGTTCAGTCATCTTTGCCCTCTATAGAGAGACCATTGCCATGATTGCAGGGGAATTAGTGCACTGGAAATAGTGGAATAGTGACGTGGACTTCTATGGTCTGTTTTTGGAACTAGAGTTCCTACGAAATAAAGTTGTCAGATTATTTTGGATTCGACTTGTGAAATCCTTGGTCTAATCTATTTGCATTTCTCAAACTTATATTAGCCATATCTGATCAGGAACTACTGGAAATTATTCAGCAAACCACATTTTATTTTATTTATTATACATGTACATATTATAACTTTTGAATGACCTTGTGAAGTGTCATTCAGTTTGACGTATAGAAGTAGTACAAGTATGAACACTGCGATTTCCTGAATTTCAACTTCTTCTTTAAACACGACGTTTCACTAAGTCTGCCCATAGCATTCTCAAGTGTATAAATGTACAATCAAACATGAGGTATATATATATGTACAGGGTATGATGAAGCTAATCTAATATATCAAAAATATATGGTCTGGAAAAAGTGTGGTGTAGACACTCCTGGAGAATGGGCAGACTCGAAAGGGTTATGGGGAATAAAGGCCTATGTGGTAATATTTTCTATGAAAACCTATTGGGGGTTACCTAAAATCTCCTATGGTAACCTGAAATAGATCCCCTAATAAGAAAATTAGGGTAACCTATGTTCACCTAGGGTAACCTGTTTGATTGACGGCATCTAATTAACGTATTCCTTTGAAAAAAAAAAGAAAAATAAACACATTATTTCATCATAAAAATCCTATGTCTTTACCACTTTTCTTTCAATGTCATCTCACACTCAGACTGAAACCAGAACCATTCAGTGGCAAACAATTGCCTTGGTATGAGTTTACGTCTACAAAAGACTATGAATACAGTTACTTGTATTTCAGTTCAGAGTTGACTTGTGCAAACTTGGGTCAAATAGTCTACAGAGTTTACTGAATTCCACCAGAATATAAATTTCCATCTGTTATCTATCTGTATTTAATCATTGAAAAATGCCGAAATGACGAGAGATTACATATAGATAACTTCTTGAAAAATGAGAAACCTGCTTGAATTCTGTAGATTTATCATCCATTGATCATGACAGATTTTAGATTTTAAAATATCACGAATTGTCAAAAGTTTTTCGGAATTATCAACTTTCCATTGCATAACAACAACAATGTGCGTGACCTTGTATACATTACATCACTCTTGTCCACCAACAATCCATCAATGTGTGGTTGGTGAACATCTTCTGAAGCACTTGTAGAAGCAGATTCAGAAACTGGCATCATGAGTGAGTGATTCTAAAAATTACTTTCTGTTTCGTTCTTTTGGATTATGGTATTGCCAAAGTTTCGATCACATGCTCGCAGATGTTGTTTGAGAGGTACGAGTTTGCTCACGCCGCACAAGCTATACAATCGCAGATTCTATTGGTCGATTCAGTTAAAAGCCATCCTTCGACTGGATAACGCTATTGCGGAAGTTGTATATGTACTTGTCTTGTTACATGCGGTTGTGACATGATATATGTTATCTCTTTCATCAGGACATTGAAATTCATTTGAACTGGAGACCCGATCATTTTTCTTAAACATATTAAAGATTTTAACCTTTATTACTAAATTTTTGCCCCAGGTGAACGATATGCATTACTTTAGGTAACCTGTTTTAGGTCTCCTAAAAATTCATTTGGGCGACTGACAGGCGAACTCGCTGTAACAGCACAGGCCTGGGAAAAGGGCTAAACAAACAATGGCTGTGGTGGGTGGTTACAATGTAAGGGCTGGCTCAAATAATCTGATGTTGAATGGTAGTACATGTGGCATGCTGGTTATGAAGAGTAGATATAACAGTAGTAATATAATAAATAAAGTAAGGAACAGTTATATAAAGTAAGGAACAGTTCATAGAGCCATTCATGTACATATTACATAATGTTTGAACTCTCACAACTCACAATCACAGTTCATCTCTATCTCTGTAAACCCAATGTAGCTTATCAAACTGTTGGAATAGCAAGTTTACTGGTAAAGGTACCAAGTTGATTATCCGCTGTTTTACAGGATAGCAGCCAACACACTCATTGCATTTATAAACTGTAAACTTCTGACTGTTCATTTCAGGGAGAATGCTAATAATGTTGACCTGAACAGAAATTTCCCAGACCATTTTGAAGACAACGATGTAACACGTCAGCCAGAGACCTTGGCAGTTATGGACTGGATGAAAAACAATAATTTTGTGCTATCAGCCAGCATACATAGTGGCATTGCCTTGGTTGCCTATCCATTTGGTAACTACAAACATGGTAAGATCATTGGTATGATTGACAATTAAAGGGAGAGGTTGGTCTTTAAGCTTGTTATTTTCTAGAAAATATCCGTTTTAGAATTTTAACTTTTTTTTTTTTTTATGTGATATGTGTTTAATAACTATATTTATTAATGTTTGAATGGCTATTGAAACGCATTTTCGCAGTGGTTCTTCTTCTTGGTAAAATTTAATACTGATTGATATTTTACTAATCTGGTTGAAATTTTCTGTGAATTTTCTTTGGACTTGAATCTACACAATTATCTACTATTTCTAAGTCTTAACCCCTACGAGGGGCGTCGGAAGCAAATTGAAAGTGGTACGGCCACTATCATAGCACTTCAGGTGAGGGTCCAGGTGCCGACCAGGCCCCGGAAGCTCCTGGGGTCTAGATCGCCGGAGACGCGTTCTGAGCGATTTCTGGCGAATAAAATCACTCTGCAATGAAGTGCATTTTTAGTCCTTTCCTACTCCTTTTACAATGAAAACGCAATCGAGGGTGGTTTTCTGCGAAGCTGAATTACAAAAAATTATGTATAGTAAAGTACCGTAACCTAGACACATTGTGTAGACCAGGGGTCTAGCCGTTTTTTCATCGTGGTTACCACGATGAAAAACAATATATATTGAGTTTTGCAGAAAATTTCAAATTGAGTTTTGATGAAAAAAATTGAGTTTTGCAATTTTTGCCGTTTGCGCGCGAAGCGCGCACGAAAAAAAATTGAGTTTTCCCACAACATACCAGTTGTCAGTTGATAGGTTGTTTCGCATGACCCGCCCGCATCAATATTTTGGAGATAAATAATGCCGCATGTATTTTAATTATCAGTAATTATTGGTCGTAAAAGAAATAAGTAAGCAAATCTAAGTAAAACGAATGAACCGTCACAGCGCGAGTCAGCGCGAAGGCGACTGAAGAGCCGCCATCTTGGTTCACATTCTTGGGGAAAGCCTATTTCAAAACGAGGCACAGTCCTTTTCTAGCGAGGATTCCCTCGTGTCAAGCACGTGGCAGTAAAGTTTTAACTCCGGCACTTTTGACGGTCGCGTACCAAAGCCATCATGGTTTTAGTTTATGGATCAGTTGTTTCCTCATCAACCAATTCATTTAACCATCCATTTATCTGATGAAACGCTTTTGAGCGAAGTGTTCGAGTGCTTCACGTCTTCACTCCCGACAACAACAACAACGACAACAAAGACTGTCGACGAATACTCGTAGCTTGAGGACGATGGACATACAAAATTCGTCGCCGTGGACAGAGAATCCCTATCTTCAGTCAGTGTAAAAGAAATAAAGGAAGATTTCAATAAGAGGGGACTCCTCACGTTAAAAATTCGGGTAATAAATTCTGCAGTTATCTTTAATATTGGTCACAAGTAAGAGTTTTTTCCCTTGATTTCTGTTTACACAATGTGTGTGCATTTGAGTTTTACTGTCTACCATAATTATTTACATAATGTTTCAATTAAAGTAAAGCAAACTTAAAATGTCTCTTTAGAGAATAATTATTTCATAAATATTTTTTTCTGGCGATATTTATGAGAGTACATATTTCAGAGTGTATAAATCTGTAAAACAGGAATGTTGCCAGGTTATATATTCGATCACAATCTTCTCTGTTAACGGTAAAAAATTTAGCTTCAATAATTAATAATTATAGCATCTAGCATGTATGTTTCAGCATGAGGTCATGCTAAACAACCTATTAACTGACAACAGCCGTACTGTGGTTTGGTGTGGTTGTACTGGAGTGCACAAAACATGCATGTAACACGTGAACGGCTGACTATCTTAGGCCGAAGTTTATAACTTGATCGACAATGCAGCAGCAGTTCTATATGTTGTTGTTGCTCTAAGAAGACACGTCGTGCTAATGTCGCCTTCAATTGTTGGATGATACACGGCACCCTGTCATGGTTTGGGCCAATGAGTTATCTCGTAACACTGAGTTATTTTAGCAATGTTGTTGTAGACTGTGATATAATTCATGTAAATAGAATTGTCAGTATTTGTTGGTCTCTGAAGAAGTGTCGTAAACAAACATATGCCCAACCTCAGTTCTGTAATTGGCGCCGTAGGCGCGCAAAAAAAATGAGTTTTCAAAATTTTGAAATTGAGTTTATGAACAATTTTGGGCTAGAATAACCCCTGTAGACGTAACCGATATAATTCTTATGGGCAATGGGGTGTTGATAAAGTCATTGCAGAAGTAACGCCATCTACATTCATGATTTAGCTAGCTATACTTCTGCAATAATAAAGCTGGCGCTCGTAGTTTTGGTAACGGGCCATGACTGCTAACAGTAAATTATTTAATGGACAAGGGACGCAAAAAGAAAAAAAATGTGAGAAAACCCCTCTACCCCGTCCGTCATTACAGTTGCTTGCAGGGAATTACTTGGAGAACGAAGTAGGCCTACTTGCGACAGAATTATGTGGGGGTGGGGGGGGGGGGGGAGTGGAGCTAAAGCCCCCACTAGTTCCCTCGCCCCCTTCACATTTCCTATTTGCGTACACTTAGCCATCTTGCGAATCGTGTTTCGCCATTATCGCGGAGCGATATCCGGTACTTTACCGTATTCTGTTCGGCCTTCATCCGGCGGAGAACAGACTCGAGAAATCTGATAAATTACAGGTTTTCATACCACTCCGGAAACAGATATTGCCTGGGCTTACAAAATATATAGGTATGAATAACTTTCGTATCATCCAAGAGGTGTGGTAGGTCTATAATTTTGAACAAGTAGGACATCACATGACTCGAAAATGGCGGGTTACGTTGGGGTTACGTCGGTAGACTTTAGCTGATTGGCTGACGAAGTCACGTGGTATTGATTTCTGGAAATTCCCTCTTGCAGCTGCCGAAAGTAGGCTGAAAATGGATACACACGATCCCAGGGTCAGTCATATCGCGTATAGATGACCCAGAGGGTTACAGGTTGCCCATTTCCAACACTTCGCTGGTCCTGCGCATGCTGCGAGAGAGCGAAGGACCAATTCGCGAAGGAGCAAAGCGACCAAGCAGGGGGGGAGTCTGAGAGGGTGGCACCCCCTCGCCAATCTAATTAAAATTAAATCCTATCTGCTCCCCATTTGGATATGTTGCGACATGTACGATCGGGGAGCATTGATAGGATATTAATTTATTAAGATTGCCCCCTCGCAGCGTTAAGTGTGTTCAGGTGATACAACATGAAAAAGAGTATAAGGCGTTATTGAGCTCCTGTTTCAACCATAGCTCGTTAGGCCGTATATTGTTTGAAATACAAGGTCGGGTACGGTCCCGTAAAGGTAGCATGCAGCCAGAAACAACAAGCGAACAACGGAATTCGTATAAAGAAAATTTATTTCTTGTTTCGTTGATAAACACCAACCGGCATCATGCATATGAACGTACATGTTACTTTCCATGCACGATCGAAATTGTTCCAAGAGGGCTGCACTCTGGACCGTCTTATTCAACTTGGAAGCTCCATGTGTGAAAGTTTGTCAGTTACTTGCCGAAGGGTGGTGGTTCTCTCCGGGTACTCCGGCTTCCTCCACCAACCAAACTGACTGTCACCATATGAGTGAAACAAACTTGAGTGTGACCTTAAGCCAAATTCCCTCCCTCAACTTGGAAGCTATATCAAAACTAATTTGTTTTGTTTTTGTATGTTTTCTTCTATCTTTCTTCGGTTTTTTTTTCTCTTTCTTTCTTCGTTTTTTGTTGGTTTTTTTGCGCAAAAGTGGTACGGCCATGGCCGTACCTGCCGTACTGCTTCCGACGCCCTTGCCTACAGGAGTTTGTGTGAATAATATTGCCTGGCCAAGATCATCTTGTAAACTATGGCAGTGTTCACTAAAATGATTAATATTGATGTTTTTTAACACAGTGGGGTGTGAAAATTAGATAATTGTATGCTCCATCATTGCTTAGGCTAAAATAAACAAGTTTTATTAAATAAAAAACACTTTCTTGATCAAGCAATTTTTACTCAGAATCTCTACAAAAAGCCCAGAGATTATCCAAGCAGCCTGAAACTTTGGATGAAATCATCTTTCATTCAGCTCTACTTCTTTGCCAAATATCATGATCATGAGGGGGTTAGAAGTATAGTGAGTTGAAATCACACTTTTAAGTAGAGCTGAAACGAATAGTCGAATACATTTGCTGTATGTTAAAATTTGAATATCAGAATAGTAAAATGACATTTGAATATTCGAGACGACCCCTTAACCTTGGGGCATGCACATGATCTAAGGCACTGTTAAAATGGCTAGCAATATTTCCCCCGGACTCCCATATCTTGAGAACTACTGAAGGCAGGTCGACGAAACTTCTGTCCAATATAGAATGTAGTGTGTAGATGTGCTTTTTGTATGTTTCGTTGGTCAGGTCCTCGTCTGTCTCTCTATCTGTCCACGTTTCTGTCCATCTGTATCATGGTTTAATTCCAACAGTATGTATTATGGGCCTTCTTGTGGTAAGTTTCTAAAATCTAGTGGTGGTCAAATCATTTACATAATAATTTGCCTGTATTCAGAAATGTTTTCTTTCCATTCTACTTCCAAAATATTCATGGATTGTTGCAAGCATTCTACCTGATCTCATAAATCTACATATTTTATGCACCAAGACAATTTTTTTGCAGGTGGACAGGGAAGATAACCATGTAGAGAATTGGGTTGTATAATGTACTGAAAAATGTACATGTAGAGTTGTAATGCAAGTTTAACTCTACAATTTAAATCTGCACAACTGTTTCTGCTTGTGAATTACGAATTTACTCAGTTGGCTTTAATTTTGCTTCAGTTGTAATTTGTGATATTTCCATGTCTTGGGAACACTTATAAATAGGAGTTTGATATCCTTTTGGGCCAATATCAGCAGTGAAACTTACAGATCTATTCCTATAGTATACAGAGGCTTTACTTTTGAATGATACACTGAATAAAGCCAATGTTTACTTGCTATACCTTCTGAAGAAATGTATGAAACTTCAAGATATATTAATGTGTCCACGTCCCCGATATATGATAGCTATTCTATGAAAATGATGACCAATATGAGAACAATACAGCATTCTCTTTGGGATTTGCACAAAAGTCCCAGTGAATGGAAAACTATGGAAAAAGGCCCCAATGGACAAAAGCCCCATCCAACATTCAGTTTAAGGCCAGGACAATAAGATCACAACTTTACCAATTTTCCAGTGTATACCCCTGTGCATAGTAGGGGGCAATACTGGATTCTGATTGTCCATCCTTCCGTCCCTCTGTGTGTCCGTGCATTCATATGTTCGCCCGTCTGAAATTTGTTTCCAGGCAATAACTTGAGCACCATTCAGCAGATTCTCCTCAAATTTGGTATGCAAGTACCATGACATGAAGTGTCACCTGGGATTGCATTTCGACCATTTTCGCAAATAGGTGGCCCCACCTGGTGGTCAATCCCTACATGTATATATACGCATTTCTGTGCAATAACTTGAGAACCTTTTCAAATTTGTTATATATATACCATGCCAGGAGATGTTGCTTGGGCTGGACTGTTAAGGGGCTGAGGGGTTATAGCACATCTGGTGCCTCATGTTTGAACTTTCTGCTTGTCAACATTTAGTTTTCATGTTGAAGTTTTCTGAACAGAACAGACAGCTTCTATTTTGATGTTCAAGGTTTAGATACGCATGCTCAGACTTCCTTCCATTTTCTGATTCAGTTATTCATCTGTCCATTTTGTTCCATTGAAACCTTGTTTGACTTGAATTCACTATTCAATTCTGTTCCGACAGCTTCAGGACCGAAGTATGCCAGGGCTCCTGATGATGACATACTGCGACATATTTCACTGGTCTACTCCAGAACCCATCCCACAATGCACTTGGGAGAAATGTGTCCTGGGGGTGATACATCATTTGAAGATGGCATTACCAATATTGCAGAATGGTACACTGCAACAGGTCAGCCTTTACCTTAATCTTTTATCCAAATTAATTAGTAATCACGGCAGCTTCAGGCACTTTCAAAACAGGTGTATTTTAAGAACTTTATTGTGATGCATTGTTAGTTAATAATTAATGAAACTGTCAGGTGTCTTTCAAGCATTTTTTATCTCACCTTACGAAGTAAAGGGGAGATATTGTGAGGGGGAGGGGGGGGGGGGGGAAGAGGATGTCCCCTGCCTGGAAATGATAAGATTTTGGGTTTAGCAAATTAAAAAAAAATCTAGAAAAATTAGAAAAAATATTAAAAAAATATAAAAAATATGGGGGGTGGATATGCCACCTGGGGGTACTACCCCTGGGGTGCTCCAATGTTAAAATCCCTATGGTAGAGTTTTGCGTTTAGATGAAGTGCACATGTACATCTGTACTTAGAAAGTTTGTTGCAGTTGTCAGCTGTCATTGGATGATTATGAAACTTGGTACACATGTTTCTTATGATTAGAGGATGTACCTGTGCTATTTTGAGATGAAATATTAAATTTTCTCCAAATTATGGCAAATGATAGAGTTTTCTATTTAGGTGAATTGTACATGTAGATCTCTATATGTGTACATGTACATGGTAAGTTTGCTGCAGTTGTCAGCTCTCATTGGATGATTACAAAACTTGGTACGCATGTTTCTTATGATTAGAGAATGTACCTGTGCTATTTTGTAGATGAAATATTAATTGTTTTCCAAATTATGGCAAATGATAGAGTTTTGCGTTTAGCTGAAGTGCAGATGTACATCTGTACACCACAGTTTGCTGCAGTTGTCAGCTGTCATTGAATGATTATAAAACTTGGTACACATGTTTCTTATGATTAGAAGACGTACCTGTGCTATTTAGGAGATGAAATACTAATTTTTGTTCAAATTTTGAGGGTTTTGTCTAAGTAATTTGCCAATGATAATGTACATGTATATACATTTTTCAAAAGTGGAAGGCACGGGCACAGGGATTTATAAATCTCTCATCCTAAAAATGTTCCTAGAGACAAGTTTAGTATAGAGTTCAAATAGGGCCGCTGTATATTAGCTTATGCCATGTAGGATTTCACGTGATAATGATCACGATATGGGATGAAGTTTACTCCTTACCAATAAATCGCGTAAGCTCCGATTTTTGGAGTACGCTATGATAGGTCTCAGATTAAATGGCAAGCGGAGTTTTGTTTGGAGTGTTTCGTATTCCTCCTCCAGTATACGGGCCGCTCCAACATTCCTACGGCTATATTGGAGAACGAAGGGAATAAACTCTTTGTTAGCAACTTTACCTGAGTCTATGTTCATACCAAAGGGTTGCCGTGTTTGATGTGTTTTGATTCAAAAGGATTCACGAAGTGCGCGGTGATTGATTGTCAGTTTCTTCCTGTGTTGGAAATGTAGGAATTCTATCTATTGGCATAATTTGAAAATGGTGCTGAAATGAATGTGCCGGTAGATTAAAATGCTCATTGACCGGGCCTTCATAGTCTAATCTGATGTCTGATATATGTCTGTTGGCACGATATTAAGTTTATTCTTAGTTTCGCCCACATACTGTTTCAGGCATTTTCGGCACGTAATTAAATAAATTACATTCTCCGTGTCACAGTTTAGTTGATCCTTAAGCTTGTATTCCTTTTTGGTCTGTTCGCTTTTGAAAGTGGATTGTGTAGCAATTACTTCGTCCAGTTTACACCTGTACATGGAAAGTTTTCTGAAGCTGTCAGCTTTCATTGGATGAGTTTGACACTTGCTACCCAAGTTCAATGTGATTTGAGAATGTGCATGTGCTATTTAAGAAATATGACATTAAATATGAATTTTTGTCCTAATTCTTGCAGTTCAGACTTTGTACGTTTCCATTGATACGGTTTTTGTTGGGCAAAAATTTACATGTAGATCTGTACATGAAAGTTTGTTGAACCCTTCGTGGGATGATTATAAAACTTGGTGGGCATGTTTCATATTTTCCTAGGTCAGAGCTGTAATCCCACGCGGGACTGACCTTTCCAGCAGTAATCCCAAATGGCACTGGCCTATCCAGCAGTAATGCCACACGGGACTGACCTATCCAGCAGTAATCCCATATGGAACTCAACTATCCAGCAGTAATCCCAGACCGGACCGGTCTATCCAGCAGTAATCCCATTTGGGACTGGCCTATCCAGCAGTAATCCCACACAGGACTGACCTATCCAGCAGTAATCCCAAATGGCACTGGCCTATCCAGGAGTAATGCCACACGGGACTGACCTATCCAGCAGTAATCCCACACCGGACTTGCCTATCCAGCAGTAATCCACATGGGACTGGCCTATCCAGCAGTAATCCCACACGGGACTGGCCTATGCAGCAGTAATCCCACACTGGACTGCCTATGCAGCAGTAATCCCACATGGGACTGTCCTATCCAGCATTAATCCCATACGAGATTCATCTATCCAGCAGTAATCCCAGACAGGACCGGCCTATCCAGCAGTAATCCTACTTGGGACTGGTCTATCCAGCAGTAATCCAACAGGGGACTGGTTTGTCCATCAGTAATAACACACGGGACTGACCTATCCAGCCATAATCCTACATGGGACTGACCTATCATGCTCTAATCCCACACAGGTTTAGCCTATCCAGCAGTGATCCCACACGGGACTGGCCTCCCCAGCCGTAATCCCACACAGAATTGCCGTATGCAGCAGTAATCCCACACTGGACTGCCTATACAGCAGTAATCCCACACAGGACTGTCCTATCCAGCATTAATGCCATACGAGACTCATCTATCCAGCAGTAATCCCAGACAGGACTGGCCTATCCAGCAGTAATCCCACTTGGGACTGGACTATCAAGCAGTAATCTCGCATGGGACTGACCTATCCAGCAGTAATCTCACACTGGACTGCCCTATGCAGCAGTAATCCCACGGCACTGATCTATCCATCCTACATGGGATTAAATTATTTGCTGTTAATCCCACATGGGACTGATGTTATTGTCTGTACCAGATAATCTATTCCAGACTTTATTGTCTGTACCACATCACCTATTCCAGACGTTATTGTTTGCTCTACATGTATGCTTTCAATACTGCTGCAGCTTCGGCGGATGACCCCGCAAGGCGATATGTTGGGGTTCTCAGAACAGTTGTTTGGAGGTGGTGTGATAGTAAGAAAAACTAAATTCACCTTGCTTTATTTTACCTGCAGAGTATTCTCTCCTTGTCGTGCTTGTGCGCAGAAAGATGGTTCCTCTTTCTGCTTCTTAAGAAAAAATGCATAAAAAGAAAAATCAGTGGCTTTCCAATTATCCCAGTTTGAAATTTTTGCAGGTACTCTGCCGGACTATTGCTACATCTTCCATGGATGTATGGCGGTGATCATTGAAATGACCTGTTGTAAATATTCCATCCAAGATGAGCTGGAAGCTGAATGGAACAGTAACCGTGAACCACTCATTGCTTTCATCCAACAGGCCAATGTCGTAGGTAAGTATCGCATAATTCTTCATCTGCACAAACATTCAAAACCTATTCAATCCAATCCACTGTCCAGATCACCACTTCTGTTCTAGTACGTATCGGCATATCTCCCATGTGGTGATTGCTTGTTTCACAAGTACCTATTTAATTAAATCCATCAATCCACTGCCCAGATCACCACTTCT
>JAVTVY010014200.1:0-53240 GCA_036873755.1 Hanleya hanleyi | reverse complement strand
AACTCGATAGGTCACCTAAAATAGTACAATCAAATAATTAATCTGATCCATAGACTTGGAAACATTTACTTAATGTACTCTAATTAATAAAGGATTTGAATAATAATATAATCCATTCATTGGTACAAAAGATATTACAAGAAATATAATCTTACACTGCGGATCGGTGCTCATATAACTTATGCAGAGAAACAATCTGCCTAACGCAGTTATATCTATTTCGCGCCATTTAGCCTATGACGTACATATGATTACACTTCATCGACGTTACAGAGATATACATGTAATGTGATCACTTGAATATCGTTCTGTACAACAATAATACCAAACGTACAAACATGACAGTACTCACGTTCGAAACCGGGAATACTCTAGATCAGAACAGCGTAGCCTTATTTACAGGTAATGTTCGCATACCACCATAATCGTGATGAAACCGTGGAATTAGGAACGTCTGTTTCCTGCTTGTTTACAAGATGTCTTCACGAACAAGGAACATAAGCGCCACCTATCGACTACTCGGCACACTACACATACAATGCAAATGTACTTAGGGGCGATCACTCCATTATACTTGGAACAAGCCAAATTTACGGTTAAGGGGGAACAACTCTCAGTGCACCAGGCCACATCCCTCCCGGACGGATCGCTGTCCAGTCCCTGGACACGCGCGGCTACCCACATTCGCAATACCTGACGAATCGGCACTCGACCACGGCAGAGGAACAACACCAGTCGCCAACTAAGATGCAAGCAAACACGGATGAAGAAAGACCATATTACCTGAGGGCACTTCCTCCTATCGAGTCCTAGACGACGACCAGACGAGGCACGTTGGTGACACTGGAAACTGGCATAGTTTCCCACCTAACCAACGTCTCTTCCGTTCCGATATGCACCACTGGCTTCCTTGAACAGGGCAGAGCTTAACTTAAGTAGAAAATCTGACAAACTGTCGTCAGTCGTAGTGCCCCTAGGGTCACTCTCAACTCGTATGGCACCGCAGGTTTCAGACTGTTCACTGCCACGAGCCTGAGATTCCTCCATGACAGCATTCTGTTGCACTGCAGAACGAGGCTCTCCATAAGGGTTGGAGTGACGACCTGCGCCGGCACGCGTAGTTCGTCTCGGGGTAGGAACAGGACATGCCTGTTGTCTTGGCATAACTTGTCTTCTCACTGGGACACGTGGAACTGGATCACTATCAGGAGCATAATCTAGACCAATAAGGACTCCTTCCTCTTCGGATTCACTGGATGACTGTGCACTAACATGTTCGTTTGGTTCCGAAACAGTCTCCTCTCTAGGTGTGGCTGACGGTAGAACTGTATCTGGACACATACGTAGATTTGATCGATGCACACTCGTCGTGAGGCCACTACCATCACATGATTCAATGGAGTAAACCTGTTCATCTGGACCTAGACAGCGAACCACTTTATACACCTTCGTTTGCCACGCATCTTGGATTTTGTTCCGACCTTTCACTCGATTGCGGATGAGCACTCTATCTCCGGGTGCAAGCGGCTGACTACGCAACCCCTTGTCTAGAACTCGTTTCCGGGATTCTGCTCCTGCATCCATTCGTTCTTGGGCTCTTTCGTAAGCCTCTCTCAAGGCTCGTTGGTGTTCAATGAGCCAATCGCTAGGTTCATTCGGGTCTTCTTCATCCTCTCCTCCAAGTAGTAGATCTATCGGGAGCTTAGGATCTCTGCCGAACAGCAAATAGTATGGTGAATAGCTCGTACTCGCATGCGGTGTGATGTTATATGCGAGGACGACTTCGGACAGATGTTTCGACCAAGATTTCTTCTGGGCTGGTGGAAGAGAACGCAACAGGTTATGCATAGTGCGGTTAAATCTCTCGCACTGCCCATTACCCTGAGGGTGATATGGGCTAGTGCGAGACTTCTTTATCCCATACAAGCGACAAAGTTCCAGGATTACTGATGCCTCAAAGCTGCGGCCTTGATCGGAGTGAATTCTAAGGGGAATCCCAAACTTGCTGAACCATTCCTTGACCAGGACTCTTGCTGTAGTTTCCGCTCCTTGGTCCCTTGTGGGAATCGCCACTGTGAATTTCGAAAAGACATCGGTCATGACGAGTACATTCTCATAACCATCACTACTACGTTCAAGTTGACAGTAATCGAGAGCAACTACTTCTAGAGGTCTTGTTGCAAGTAGACTACCCGCCGGTGCCCTGACACGAGGATGGGGCAATTTGGAAACTGTACAACGCTCGCAATCCTTGCACCACGTTTCCACGTCAGCATAGATGCCAGGCCAATAACACCGTTGACGGATGAGTGCCAGTGTCCTCTCGATTCCTTGGTGTCCCAGTTGATCATGCATAGCTGTCAATACTGTATTCTTCAGTGCCTCTGGCAGAATCAGCTGTTTTAGCTTGCCCAGGGTGCGGTCGTTCACTTGTCGATATAGAATTCCACCATCCATCTCCAGCCTTTCCCACTGCTTAGTAAGGGTCAACACACGTCGCGGAAGGTGTCTGCGCTGTCCGAAATTCGGCTTGCAACCGTTTTTCCAGAAGGGGAGAAATGCCTTGATGGTTGGGTCCCTTTCTTGCAGGTTTTGTATCTGTGTCTTGGAATAACTGGGGAAGCTACTTAATACCTCCATGGGTGCAGGTTCATCACTAACCTCTGCTTGAATTGCACTGGTGACCGCAACACTACCAGCCAGTACACTTGCAGTCCAGACCTCAACTGGAATGTCCGTGACCTTTCCCATTGCAGTACAAGCTGCACGGAAGTCATCCCCTGTGACTGTTCCCTCGTGTGCCTGTGGCAGTCTCGACAAAGCGTCTGCGTTGGTATTCGATTTCCCAGAACGATAGCGGATTTCAAAATCAAACACAGCTAACTGAGCTACCCATCGCTGTTCCACTGCTCCTAGTTTAGCAGACTGGAGGTAGCTGAGTGGATTGTTATCCGTGTATGCTACGAATTTACTTCCCAGCAGATAGTCTCGAAACTTGTCTGATATAGCCCATTTAAGGGCTAGAAGCTCCAGCTTAAAAGAACTGTAATTGGACATGTTCCTTTCGGTCGGGCGTAGTCCCCTCGAAGCATATGCGATGACCCTGCGTTTACCATGTACCTCCTGTGAAAGTACAGCCCCTAATCCTTGGTGACTGGCGTCTGTTTCAACAATAAACGGGAGTTGGAAATCAGCATATGCGAGAATAGGCGCTGTAACTAAGCTGTCCTTCAGTGAACTAAATGCTCCTTCACATGTTGATGTCCATCTTTCTGAGAAGCTGAACTTCTTCCGGTCCTTTAGATCTCTCTGGCACATTGCAACAAGGTCGTTCAGTGGTCTGGCAGTACGAGCAAATCCAACTACAAACTTTCTGTAATAGCTCGCGAACCCTACAAACATCCTGAGTTCCTTTAGATTTGTGGGTGCCGGCCATTTGCTAACAACTGCTATTTTGTCCGGATCCGTTGATATACCTTGAGCCGATATCACATGTCCGAGATACCGAACTTCTTCCCTGAGGAAAAAGCACTTTCTAGGCGACAGTTTCATTTCCAGTTGCTCCATCTTCGTCAACACAATCTCCAGTCTCTTGATGTGTTCTTCAAAAGTAGCCGAATAGACGACAACGTCATCTAGATATACCAGTAGGAATTCAAAAAGTTCCTTAGAGAAACATCTCTGCATTAACCGTTGGAATGTTCCCGGGGCGTTTGAGAGACCAAATGGCATCCTACGAAATTCGTAGAGCCCAAACGGAGTCACGAACGCTGTCTTTGCTGCATCTTTCGGGTCCATTGCTACCTGGTTGTAACCGCTGGTGAGATCGAGCGTCGAGAAGTACTGAGCGCCACAAAGATGGTCAAGTGTATCCTGGATTCGAGGAAGAGGAAATGCGTCACGTCGTGTCTTCTGATTCAGCCTGCGATAATCAACGCATAGGCGAAGATCACCAGTTTTCTTTCGTACCAAGACTATTGGAGCAGCATAAGGTGAGTGACTCTCTTGAATGACATTTTTCTCTAGTAATTTCTGTATATGTCGGCGTACCTCGTCATGCTGGTTCGGTGGGATCCTTCTACAAGGCTGGGCCACTGGGATTCCATCCTCGGTAGGTATAGTGTGCTGCACTATATCAGTGTATCCCAAGTCATCGTCATCTTGTGCAAATGCACCCTTGTGTCTGCGAAGCAGACCTTTTAGCTGCATTCTTTCTTGTTCCGTGATGGGCAAGCTTTCCACATCTTGCAACATTTTGTCGTATTTACTATGCACTACAGCTTCCGTGGATGTCTCGTGCACCTGACCGGTAACTTCAGATATGGCTGGATTGAGTTCTACGAAGTATGGCTGATCACTCTGTTCAGTGGTTGAAGGGTTCATCTCAACATAGTCAGCTGAATGTATGGTACCCAACCAAGTCCGTGGTTGCAGCCACAAATCTTCATTACTAAGATTGGCCACCCTCACAGGCAGAATATTCGCATCTGCGGTGCAGCAAGTGTTCACCACATGCAGGCTAGGGGGAAGAGACGTTGCAACTGCTTCAACTGTAACTGTGGATTTGGTGCTTGGATTCCCTCTAAATCCACACGTATCGATGACACAAATTGACCAAGCAGGAACATGTATGGGACGCTTCCCTGCCACCTTAGCAATACCAAGTAACTGCACATCTTGTCGTTGTTGTTGGAGTACCACACCAAAAACTTTGTTCCATTCCTCTGGAATTTCCTGTAGAGATGATTCACCATCGGCACCTTTCACCACATGGAGACATTCACGGATGACATTCATTCCCAACAGTCCAGGCATCTTCTCTTTCCGGAGACGACCCAACGGATCAGTGGGGTCCTTGACAACAAGGACTCCAGTGCATGGCAAAGACTTACCTAGAGCTGTAATCTCCAGCTCAATGTAACCAAGGTAGGGAATCTCTGAGTCATTCGCAGCCGCCAGCTTCAGCCATTCAGTCGTAGGAATAAGTGGGCTGACCTTGTCCTGCAAATACTTATGGAAAAAACTTTCAGTGATAGTAGTAACTTGTGATCCGGTATCCAGGAGACATGACACCTCCACTCCCGCCATCAGTACCTGGGTAACAACACTGTCTCCAACCACCTTGTTATATATATTTTCTCGTGAACTGTAGTCATCTTGAGGTTTAGAGCCTGCAACTTCCCCTCCTACCACCTGGCTCATTGTGGCAGGGGGTTGGAGTTTAACGACAACAGGGGGGTCGAGTGCTTCCCAGCTCTTTTCGGGCATTGCCTCGCTCTGTGTCCCGGGGCGTCACATTTAAAACAGATAGGCCGACCATCCGCGTCATTTTTTGGTTCTCTTCTATGACGAGTGGGTCCTTGAAATTGCCTTGATGCATTGCCGGACTTCATTTCCTTTATTTCCAAAGCCAAGTCTTGGAGTGCTTTAGTTTGCTTATCCATTATCTCCAAGAATCGGTCGGGTGTCTTATTGGTTGCAGATTCTTCTTTACCTGCAGAAGAATCAAAAGTACTGGATAAACTGTGTTCCTCAATGATTTTGTGACTTACCACTGGCCTACGTGCCACTCGTTTTGGTCCCTCCTCTTCTTCTACATACCGCATAGCTTCGTCACGGATGTTTAGAAAGGTCGTAGTTGGGCGTTCCCTGATCAGACGCCGCAAATCTCTGCGCAACTGGGGATCCTTGACTGCATCCGCAAACTGATCCCGTAGGGCCAAGTCACGATCGGGTACAACATCCACATTTCTACGAAGGACCTGATCCATTAAACGTGTGAGCTCATGTGAAAATGAGCGAAGAGTCTCACCTTCTGTCTGACGACGACCATAAAATTGTGCTAGCAGCTGTGGAACAGATCGCTTCTCGCCAAAGGTTTCCACTAGAACTTCTAAAATTCTATCAGGGTTCTCCCTCACCTCTTCAGGACGCACCTTCACCTCAGCCTTAGCCGCTCCTGAAAGGTGACACATAATGAAATCAATCTTTTCCTCTCTCGGGCAGTTCCTTGCCGCAAGGATTCTTTTGATTTCCTCAACAAACTCCTCCACAACCCAATCTTTAGCTTCGACTGGGGAACCTGAGAATGGATCCAACTTCCGTTCCTTCGGCACGTACACATATTGGCGGGCATTTTTGTTACGCTGGACTTCCAGTTGGAGTTGCTCTATAGTCTGCTGCAGCTGAGCAAGCCCAGCTGCAGCATCAGCCTGTTGCAGCGCAGGGTGGGCTCCTCCACCCAGGTTGGCTTCGTCATCAGCCATGTCTGCTCCAAAATACTACGACCGCGATATATTGATCCTCCACACAGCAAAATGACCGATCGCGACAGGTATGTCGTCAGTGGGCAGCCAGAACGATCAGCGCAGGGAAGGGAAGTGAGAACTGGGCACCAAAAATTACTACCCCCACCGGAAACCAGAGCCGGACACAGAGGGACTAGAACTATCTTTCCCAGCACATGTGCGCTTGCATGAACAGTACCTCCAAATGAACAATCACAGACACTTGAATACAGCATGTCACTTCAGCTCTATATACAATACATGGGAGTTGGGTCAAAAAGGTAATTTGGGTCAGAAAGGGACTTTGGGTCAGAAAGGAGATTTGGGTCGATAAGGAAATTTGGGTCAGAAAGGGACTTTGGGTCAGGAAGGGGATTTGGGTCAATAAGGGAATTTGGGTCAGAAAGGGACTTTGGGTCAGGAAGGGGATTTGGGTCAACAAGGGAATTTGGATGAGAAAGGGATTTCGGGTCAGAAAGCCCTTCCATACATATTAAATCAGTTGGATGGAATATTTCATACATGTAATTTCCGAATACAGCATGCAGACTGACTTACCAGTTCAAATGAGCAAATTGCTGTACTTTAAATATATATGGCAAAATAACCTGGGGCACAATGACTTCTCAGTTGCAGAGACCCATCACAATACACAATTTTCGTATGCAACACTGACTTACCAACTTTCAGTGAAAACCGATCAGTAGCGTAATATTGAATGCAATTTACCATATAGACACACATTTAGTTTTCAGGAACACTGATACCTGGCAGCCTAGTCTGATCTCTGATATATAAATTTCATTAATTAGCTCGAACACATGTACTGCATAATTTTGACAAATTACACACATTAGAAAAGTCGAGCAACAAAATGACATGCTCAAGCAGTATACCATATACCCAATGGACAGAGATCATTACTGTATCACTCCCATTCTTAGTCTATCATGAAATTTATAGGAGTTTTGAAAAATTTCAGTTCTGAATCAGCTGCTTGCTTGTTCGGTAGACAGTTGTTACTCTCTTGTGCTTTCATAAGCTTCAGGCTTGCACATCCTGTGTCAATGAATGAATTTCCACAGTTTTTCACACACTCCACAATGTTGACTGGCCTGACAGTTAGTACACACATGTGCAGTTTCTCAGTTCCAATTTGATGACTTGGACTCAACAGCGCATTTTCCCAAATTTCTTCTCTGAACGGAAACAGCGTACCGTACTTCACACTTGAATCAGAATGCACCATTAGCTTAGTGCCATTTCTTCAGGCTCTCCAAGATGCAGTGTCATCTGTCGTCGTTTCTCACAGATCGCTACCCCTTTTTATAGATCAGTTATTTCACCCTTCAGAGACCGATCCTGTCGGCGACGCCAAAATGTAACCCAGTCAATGAAGACAAGCCGGTTCTTGGTGTAATTAATTAATAACAGTTTATTCACCATGTCTCTCATGGAATGAACTAAAAGGGAGAAAAAGGGAAAAGGGGCAGCGACTGCCAATGTCCTGCCAATGAACAAAAGGGCATGAATGAGTACACTTACATTCATAGATAATGTATAACACAATTTGAGCATATGCGAGTAATACATATTCGCATATATATGACACATGAAACCGTTCCCTAAACTTATACAAAATTCGTCATAATCAACTTGCATAGGAATATAGTGGTTTAATACTTTACAAACCAGGCAATGTATTATGCTTATCATAATGCATCCTTTAGGAATCAAATAATCTGATCGGAGCTGATTATCATTAATTATATTACTCCGTATTAGATATTCTTAATAAAATCATTCAACATATTAATCTCATTATCTGATATCATTGTTGATATCGCCAAATACACCATGGTACTGACCTGTTGAACACTCTAATTCTATGGTGTATACAGACAAGCCACAGACTGGTAACTCAATAGGTCACCTAAAATAGTACAATCAAATAATTAATCTGATCCATAGACTTGGAAACCTTTACTGAATGTAATCTAATTAATAAAGGATTTGAATAATAATATAATCCATTCCTTGGTACAAAAGATATTACAAGAAATATAATCTTACACTGCGGATCGGTGCTCATATAACTTATGCAGAGAAACAATCTGCCTAACGCAGTTATATCTATTTCGCGCCATTTAGCCTATGACCTACATATGATTACACTTCATCGACGTTACAGAGATATACATGTAATGTGATCACTTGAATATCGTTCTGTACAACAATAATACCAAACGTACAAACATGACAGTACTCACGTTCGAAACCGGGAATACTCTACATCAGAACAGCGTAGCCTTATTTACAGGTAATGTTCGCATACCACCATAATCGTGATGAAACCGTGGAATTAGGAACGTCTGTTTCCTGCTTGTTTACAAGATGTCTTCACGAACAAGGAACATAAGCACCACCTATCGACTACTCGGCACACTACACATACAATGCAAATGTACTTAGGGGCGACCACTCCATTATACTTGGAACAAGCCAAATTTACGGTTAAGGGGGAACAACTCTCAGTGCACCAGGCCACACAAGCTTAGCTGATTAAATGTGTTGGAATATTGTTGGAATATTCGAAGTTCTTTCCCCTGCATTTATATGGTATTGTCCTGTGGAGTTGTCTCCCATGTTTGAAACGCTTCATTTAGTTAAACTGTTGTGAAATAAAAACCATACATTTACTAATTTAACGGGGAGAGGAGTCCTTTATGAACTTCACACCTGTTTATTAACTCAAGAACAAAGGTTTACTTCATCACTTTCTTCTTCCTTCATGAAAAATTCTCTCGTCTGAAAGGAATCCATTTGCAGGAAAACTACTATTTTCTTGTGTTTGACTATTGTCGATTTCAGTGTGGGATATGTGAGCTCTCCGCTCTTGCTTCAAGGTCAACTAGTTACCAAGAGTTAAGCTCATTTTAGTTTATCATTCAATATAAGATGTGATATACATGTATGTTACATTCTCATAAGCAAAAAATTGTAGGCCTTTCTCTGGATTGCTAGATCAATTGGAATCAAGGCTATTAAACAACCTTGAAATTTGAACCAATGTAATTCCAGATATACGGGCGTATATTGAAGCCCCGTGGGCTCTTGTTATATTTTCGGGACAAATCCTCATTTTACAAACTCCCACCCATGACTGGATAGCCCTGGAAGAATGCTTCACTTTGATACCTCACTCGACCCAGTCGGCCCACTAGGGACCCCTCTCGTCCCTGAAGATTGCCGAACATTCTCACGAAAACCCACGTATTTGAGACTACTTTCTGTCTGCGGAGGCAGACCGCATCACCGCCAGACCGCATCACCGCGGAGGAATACAGATATAGGTCAACCAGTCCTACCCAGGTCACGCCCGATTCACGCAGACCGGAAGTGACGTCATACTTGCGCAGAAACACCTGCGCAAACCTCCACCTGACCTCCACTGCTCTCTATATTTAAAGCATTCCCCCCAGATATATGCACACCGATAACATTAGAAAATGAACAACTGTCACTTCTTTTATGGGTAGATGATCTGATGATAATCTCAGAAACTCCTGAGGGTCTCCAAAACTGCCTAAACATTTTACATGATTATTGTAATAAATGGCATTTGACGGTCAACCCCAGTAAATCAAACTGTATGGTAATCCAAAAAAGGAAAACAAAAATAAATACAACATTTTATTTCGACTCTACAGAAATACCTCTTACAGAAAACTATACATACTTAGGGTGTACCCTCAATGCAAATGGAAACTTTTCACAGGCCAAAACTGATCTGGCAAAAAAGGCATTAAAAGCCCTATATAAATTACATAGGACATTCTCCGGCCTCAACCCACCACCCGATTTATGCAACAAACTATTTGATGCACTAATTAAACCAATCCTTTTGTATAACTCTGAAATCTGGGGTACAGAACTAATAAATAAACTGCAAAATAATGATCTTAACAAGTTCTATTCAATCACAGACTCCGAACCTTTTGAAAAAGTTCATACTAAATTTTGTAAATTAAACCTTCAGGTAAGTAAAAATACTGTGAACATCGCATGTAAACGAGAACTTGGGCGATTCCCACTTATAACAGATATCCACACAAACATACTTAACTATACGATACACCTTGAAAATAGCTTGGATCGAAGTATTCTTCAAGATGCTATCACATGCAGTAAATCAC
Organism: Hanleya hanleyi; assembly: GCA_036873755.1. Classification (NCBI taxonomy): domain Eukaryota; kingdom Metazoa; phylum Mollusca; class Polyplacophora; order Lepidopleurida; family Hanleyidae; genus Hanleya; species Hanleya hanleyi. The sequence continues at coordinate 42,757 of JAVTVY010014200.1, read as the reverse complement.
TTAAAACTGATGGAATTGGATGGCATAGCTATGTCTCTCTAATAAAAGAAGAACACAACATCAACCAAACGAACATCTAACTCACCATTCCAAATCCAAACACGTATCAAAAAAGGTAAAAGATAAACTAAAAGATAAATATATCGAATACTACATTAACAAACTAGAAGAATCCGAGAAGCTTCTTCATTATAAATATATGAAACAATCCTATTCGATTGCTGGCTATCTACAATATGTCAAAAACCAGAATTTTACAGAGTCTTTAACAAAACTCAGAATATGCGCCCACAAACTGGAGATAGAAACAGGGAGATACAGAAAAATAGATCGGGACAAAAGATGGTGCAGACGTTGTGAAGGTATATTAAATAAAACTGTGGAAGATGAATACCACTTCCTTTGTCATTGTCCCAGCGGTAAAAAACTGCGAGATATATTATACAAGTTAATCGACAACACTTGTCATTTCTTCAGACATTTAACAGATCAAGAAAATTTTATTTTTTGATCAACCCACCTAACCATCTGTCCCCCAAAATTGGACAGTTTATTTACGAAATGTTGCAACAGAGAACATCGCAGCTAGCCGGCACCCCTGCCGCACAGGCTTGAGCATGAATATTAAACTATTGCACTCTCGTCGATTGGGGTGCGACTCCACACATCACTCTTCTTGACGTCGCTGAACTTATTTCCTTATTCCCTATTCCCGTTTCGATATTCTCAATCGCGCTATGTGAAAGTAGTAACCTTCGTGAAAATCCATATATTTCGGCAACCATTATGATTTTCCTAACACGAATGGGACCATGTTTTCCCCAATAAATTTTCTTCGCTGTGAATATAAATTTGACAACAATACTTTAAAATGTGTGCTATTAAGAACATTTCTAAAGGGCCGTAGTAAAATCTGTGTACATTCCACAGTATTTCGCTAGCCACTTTTAGAGTGGTCTAGATATCTTCCTAATACATTTATCTACCTGTCTGACCCATTTTTGGGCGTTTAAAGTGGAGATGCCATACCCTCCGAGACAGCGCTAAATGGGTATTATCTGGGCATGGTCAATTTACAACTACTGTGTTCGTTGCTCCCGATCACCCAGAAATCGAATTTGCGCCACTTTTAAGAGTGGTCTACATATCTTCCTAATACATTTATCTACCTGTCTGACCCATTTTTGGGCGTTTAAAGTGGAGATGCCATACCCTCCGAGGCAGCGCTAAATGGGTATTATCTGGGTATGGTCAATTTACAGCTACTGTTTGTTGCTCCCGATCACCCAGAAATCGAATTTACGCCACCTTTAGAGTGGTCTAGATATCTTCCTAATACATTTATCTACCTGTCTGACCCATTTTTGGGCGTTTAAAGTGGAGATGCCATACCCTCCGAGACCGCGCTAAATGGGTATTATCGGGGTATGGTCAATTTATACCTACTGTGTTTGTTGCTCCTGATCACCCAGAAATAGAATTTGCGCCACTTTTAAAGTGGTCTAGATATCTTCCTAATACATTTATCTATCTTTCCGACCCATTTTTGGGCGTTTAAAGTGCAGATGTTGCTCAATTTACACCGACACCATCTGTCGCTCTCAATCACCCAGAAACCAGTCTAAAAGCGGCGCAAATTCGATTTCTGGGCGATCGGGAGCAACAAACACAGTAGGTGTAAACTGACCATAACCAGATAATACCCATTTAGCGCTGTCTCGGAGGGTATGGCATCTCCACTTTAAACGCCCAGAAATGGGCCAGAAAGATAGATAAATGTAATAGGAAGATATCTAGACCACTCAAAAAGTGGCGAAAATTCGATTTCTGGGTAATCGGGAGCAACAAATACAGTCGGTGTAAATTGACAATACCCAGATAATACCCATTCAGCGCTGTCTCGGAGGGTATGGCATCTCCACTTTAAGCGCCCAAAACTGAGTCAGACAGGTAGATAAATGTATTAGGAAGATATCTAGACCAGTCTAAAAGTGGCGCAAATTCGATTTCTGAGTGATTGGGAGCGACAGATGCAGTCGGTGTAAATTGACCATATCCAGATAATACTCATTTAGCGCTGTCTCGGAGGGTATGGCATCTCCACTTTAAACGCCCAAAAATGAGTCAAAAAAGATAGATAAACGTATTAGAAAGATATATAGACCACTCTAAAAGTGGCGCAAATTCGATTTCTGGGTGATCGGGAGCAACAAATACAGTCGGTGTAAATTGACCATACCCAGATAATACCCATTTAGCGCTGTCTCGGAGGGTATGGCATCTCCACTTTAAACGCCCAAAAATGGGTCAGGCAGGTAGATAAATGTATTAGGAAGATATCTAGACCACTCTCAAAGTGGCTCAAATTAGATTTCTGGGTGATTGGGAGCAACAAATACAGTCTGTGTAAATTGACGATATCCAGATAATACCCATTTAGCGCTATCACGGAGGGTATGGCATCTCCACTTTAAACGCCCAAAAATGAGTCAGACAGGTAGATAAATGTATTAGGAAGATATGTAGACCACTCTGAATGTGGCGCAAATTCGATTTCTGTGAGATTGGGAGCAACAGATACAGTCGGTGCAAATTGACCATATCCAGATAATACCCATTTAGCGCTGTCTCGGAGGGTATGGCAGCTCCGCTTCAAACGTCAAAAAATGGGTCAAAAAGGTAGATAAATGTATTAGGAAGATATGTAGACCACTCTAAAAGTGGCTAGCAAAATATTGTGGAATGTACACAGATTTTACTACGACCCTTTAGAAATGTACTCAATAGCACACATTTTGAAGCATTCTTCTCAAATTTTTATTCACAGGGAAGAAAATTTATTGGAGAAAACATGGTCTCATTCGTGTTATGAAAGACATAATGGTTGTCGAAATATATGGATTTTCATGAAGGTTACTACTTTCACATAGCGCGATTTAGAATATCGAAACGGGAATAGGGAATAAGGAAATAACTTCCGTTTCCTCTCTTCTTGGCAATCTGTGACCAGAGGGATGTGTGGAGTTGGACCCGAATTTATGTTCGAGGTAGTGGTGGCCCAATACAGTGGGCTTTAGGGCAGCATTCTTTTGTTTGTCACTTTAGCCGACCCCATAGCTTGGATACAGGCTAAGCCTATCCCAACTAACTATTCTGTATTGTTAGAGCTGTATGCAGTACGTATGTGCATGTTTGCCTGGGAATTGTGATAATCTTGTTTGTACAACACATTTAAACTGATCTCGGGTCCTGGGGTGGGGGGTGGGGATGTTGTCGTAAGACGGAGGAGAAAATACGGCAGAACAAGAAGGACCCGTACAAAGAAACGTCGCAACAGGTGGAAAGTGGGCTTTGTTAATGTAAATGGATTGGGAATGACACAGGGTGTTGTGGCTAAATATGGCCCAGCTAACAATTTAACGTTGTGAGAACGTTGTGACAACGTTACACTTTCGTTGTGGCAACGTTGTGGTAAAACGTTGTAGCAACGTGATCTTGTGGAGTTTTGTAGATGTTCCCTAACGTTGTGGTTGGACGTTAGAATTTAACGTTATGATAACGTTGTGACACTTTTGTTGTGACAACGTTGTGGTAAAACGTTGCAGCAACGTGATCTTGTGGAGTTTTCTAGATGTTCCCTAACGTTGTGGTTGGACGTTAGAATTTAACGTTATTCAATTCAATTCAATTCTTTATTGCATACACCCATACAAGGCAGTGCAAAGATATAACATATATATATAACATATAAATAATAGACAGATTCAGTTGGATATGTACAATGTTTTAAGTTCGTAACTGCATGCAATGATAAACATAACCACAGACAGTTCCGCATAAAGACGGAAAATTATTATGATAACGTTGCGACACTTTGGTTGTGAAAACGTAGTAGCAACGCGATGTCTTGGAGTTTTCTAGATGTTACCACAACGTTGTGATTGAACGTTTTGATAAAATTTTCAAGAACATTGACAATGGAACTTAAAGGGTATCTTGGGTTCACCCACTTAAAGTACAACAGGCATAAATCTGAAGAAAAAAATCCCTTTTAATCACTTTAGGTCCAAAATTCGGTATGTATGGTAACCCATTCCAGGATTTATTCCTCTTCTTTTACACCTCCAACCCCCACCTCTTCAATTTGTATTGAAACATCCTCAATTGGCGAGGTTCTATAGAACAAGTAGCACTGAATGACAGTTGAAGCAACACAATTCTTAGGTAAAGAGGTGATTTATTGTAATTAATTTTGAAGTTGGCAATCTCCTCCCCCTATCAGTTCTTTAAGTATGCTCCGACCAACAATAAAGCTTCAAACAGAAGTCCATCCAGAATTTCACGAATTTCCAGGATTATATATCCGCTGGAGCCCTGAGTATTTAACGTTGACGTTCTTCATCAGATGCGGACAGATCGAACAGGTTCTCATTGAACTGATCCTTGGTGCCATTGCTCTTCTTCCCAGCGGGTGTCTTATATTTTGGTGTATTCAGTGTATTTGCAATCGCTTCCTCTATGTCGTCCACGTTGATCGCTTCAAAATTCCTCATGCAGGCTTCTGAAATATTGAAAAGAAAATGAATATTATATGATTTAATTCAAATTTTATTTCAGTAATGGATTGCAGGTCTGTACACTAGATAATTATAATAAAACAAATCTTGATGAACTATGTCCACCAATCAAAACTCAAGCATATTCAGGCTGAACTAGTTTTCAATGGAAACAAAACAACCAAAAGAGATTTTAGGGGCAATAAAATGCATATTACTATACTAAATATAATATAAATGATTCTTGTATGTAAGGCAGTTATGAGAAAATTCAAACTATGACACCATTTTGAAAGCCATACCTCTGGTCTGGCACTGGTGGGCATACACGAAGATGAGTTACTGATCAATCACTCCAAAGAGTAAACTTACTGATTAACATCCGGTAAATGGCCAAATCCTGCAGGGAACTTTTGCCTTTCATCCCCTTAAGACTGTAAAAGGACCACAGCGTGTTGGTCTCCAGTTGCCCCAGCATTCTTCTGATGTTTTCTCCGATATATACGCCGCCCAATGTACTGAGGTGAAAACCTGAAAAATAGAAAACAACACACAAAGATGCAAAATTGTACCAGCTAGAGCAAACATAGCCGGTCTAAAGATGTACACATTTTGTATACTTTAATGGGTGACATTTAAATTATTTGACTGTCTAGGGGCAAGATCAATAGGCCTATGCTTTAACCATCCACATTTTTTTTTATAAATATATATATCCCTAGAAAAATTACGCAAATTTATCCCCCCAACGAATGCAATTGCCGCGTCTGATGCTTGGTGGACTTCCCAAATGCATGCTTTAGTCATTTGCCCTTATAATTTGTTCAATCTTTTGCTATATTGGTCTATCGGCCAGACCCGCCCAAGCCAAAGCCGCTCAATGATAGCGGATAGTTGATTAATGAAATAGTGTTTTGCATATATTATGTTATCACGATGTGTCATATTTATAATTTCATCCCACTGAATAATTTCCTGAAAAACATACCGTGCTTGCAATCACAACCAGCGACATATTTAATAACGTCACTGTTTGGCGCCGTCAGGTTTTGCGCTGTAAGAAGCTATATGTTCATCTGATTTTTTTTTCAAGGTATAGGAGTAGTATTATGTGTATGGGTCTGTATGTTTTTAGTATCGGTCTGCTCTTTGTAAGTATATCGGTGTGCATTGGTCTGTGTTGGACTGTATGATCCAACGGTCTGTAAATTTTAGAAGGATCGGTCAATTAAATGGCACTGGTTTAGCATATTGACCTACCGGTGCATGAGTTTTTATGAGGTATAAATACTCGATCAAGTCCTAAATTCATGATATACATTGAGCTAGGTTTAAGGTACTCAATGCATATTACTTTGTAAGCTATATTGTTATCGCGTGAGCCATTTCAAACCTATTCCTTAAATTATTACTCTCTTAAATTATTAGATTGGAATTAGTGACCAATCTGTTTCGATTGAGAATCAATCTATTAGATTGAAAATTCCAACGGTTGATCAGGATATATTAGATTGAATTTCCAGCCTACGTTAGATTCATTGTGTTCTTTGTTAATCTAATAGATTGAACTGAAAGATTGACACTTTAATCTGAGAAGATTGGAACCTGGGACAAGATCTAATCTTCACTGATTTAAAAGTCAATCTTTCCGTTCGATTGAAATTATTTTCACCAATAGACACCAATTCAAATATAATTATTCAAGAGAGTATCATAATAGGATAAAGTACGCCCGCATAGTGTTTCATCTCTTTATTTTTATAAAATAAGTACCTAATAAATCAGCCTGCGAGGGATCTTTGGATCGTCCTTCAATGAAAGTGACAATAGTACGCATGTGCACATATCTTGCAAAATTTTGATTAAGCAGTATGCGATTAAAAGGGTTCTATACTGTATATAGTAATAATTGTTAATTGTTAATACATCTACATACATAATCTCGCAGATAGGCCCCATCAGGAATATTATTTAACATCTGGAATCTCAATGAAAGCATGAAATGAAACCTGATGAAAACCGTACCCCGTAAATATGGGAAGGGAAAATGTTACATAAACCCTAATAGTGCCATTCACATACTCCCCAAACACGTTACCACAGTATTGAAAATTATATTTCAGTCTGAATTCCGTTCCGACACAATCCGGTACAATATAATACAAGCATCTTTATCAATTTATATTATCAATTCCAAATGACATAATCGTATAAATTTTTTACTCACCCTCAGTAGTAGGAACAGCAGATAGAAAGCAAATCTTTGAAAATAACGGTGGTTGAAAGATGGCAGGAAAATGAGCTGGTTGGAGATATGTTTGGTCAATGACTAAGACAGCGATAGACTGAGACCAAAGTTACTGATTTCAGGGCTTTTTGACCATCTGGAAGAAATCATCCACACAAAGACTTCTTGGATCTCCCGCCTTTTTGGTCTTACAGGGCAAATTAGGTAGGTTAAATATAGCCACACTTGGGTCATAGTTTGTGTCCAGTTAAGAACTAAGCCTGCCATAAGCCTGTAAGTAGTATACAAAGGCTAAATTGAGTTAAATTTCACCCGGATGTAACTATGACGTCACAATTGTTTGTATGTAAGCGTGATTCTGATTGGTGGATGGCGGCTGGTGGGATAAGATGGCGGCTGTGGTTGGTGGGATAAGATGGCGGCTGTGCGCATGCGTGAGTGGATGTGTGGTGGAGGTGGGTACAAGATGGCGGCTATTTACCTTCCACCACACCACGACACAGTCCGCCATTTTGTACCCACCTCCACCACACAGTGCACTGATTGACACCGGTGTGGTGGAGGTGGGTACAAGATGGCGGCCTGTGTGGTGGTGTGGTGGGAGGTGAGTATCCGCCATTTTGTACCCACCTCCACCACACCTCATCAATTGACAGGAGGTGGGTACAAGATGGCGGCTTGGTTTTAAGGGTGGTGGGAGGTGCGTATCCGCCATTTTGTACCCACCTCCACCACACCAGTGCACTGACTGACACCGGTGTGGTGGAGGTGGGTACAAGATGGCGGCCTGTGTGGTTGTGTGGTGGGAGGTGAGTATCCGCCATTTTCTACCCACCTCCACCACACATCATCAATTGACAGGAGGTGGGTACAAGATGGCGGCTTGGTTTTAAGGGTGGTGGGAGGTGAGTATCCGCCATTTTGTACCCACCTCCACCACACATCATCAATTGACAGGAGGTGGGTACAAGATGGCGGCTTGATGGTGGATGGCGGCTGGTGGGATAAGATGGCGGCTGTGGTTGGTGGGATAAGATGGCGGCTGTGCGCATGCGTGAGTGGATGTGTGGTGGAGGTGGGTACAAGATGGCGGCTATTTACCTTCCACCACACCACGACACAGTCCGCCATTTTGTACCCACCTCCACACACAGTGCACTGATTGACACCGGTGTGGTGGAGGTGGGTACAAGATGGCGGCCTGTGTGGTGGTGTGGTGGGAGGTGAGTATCCGCCATTTTGTACCCACCTCCACCACACCTCATCAATTGACAGGAGGTGGGTACAAGATGGCGGCTTGGTTTTAAGGGTGGTGGGAGGTGCGTATCCGCCATTTTGTACCCACCTCCACCACACCAGTGCACTGACTGACACCGGTGTGGTGGAGGTGGGTACAAGATGGCGGCCTGTGTGGTTGTGTGGTGGGAGGTGAGTATCCGCCATTTTGTACCCACCTCCACCACACATCATCAATTGATGGTGGAGGTGGGTACAAGATGGCGGCCTGTGTGGTTGTGTGGTGGGAGGTGAGTATCCGCCATTTTGTACCCACCTCCCACCACACATCATCAATTGACAGGAGGTGGGTACAAGATGGCGGCTTGGTTTTAAGGGTGGTGGGAGGTGAGTATCCGCCATTTTGTACCCACCTCCCACCACTCTTCATCAATTGACGTGGTAGGAGGTGGGTACAAGATGGCGGCTTGGTTTTAGGGTAGTGGGAGGTGAGTATCCACCATTTTGTACCCACCTTCCACCATCACCATTTTACGTATAAAAGGAGTCGATTTTTAGGGTAGGGGTGTATTCAATCTGACTTACCTGACCTGTCTGCTTGCCTGCCTGCCTGCTTGCCTATCCGCTTGTATGAGACGAAAAGCATGAGACGTGGAGAAGATTTTCCCTTTGACCCAGCAGTACCTCCGGTTGAAGTCTTGCCTGAAGATGAGCGTGTCAGGGACATTTATCAACGTCACTGGGGTACCATACGCCATTGTTTCCACCGTGACCGTCGTCTATTGGACTTGTATAATTTTCGGTTGGAGGACCTCACGTATCTGTCTACTTACGTCGAGAACATTTTTACAGATCAGGTCACTGCCTTCAAATTGAATGTGACATTTGGGTATATCTTACGGCACAAAAAGACTTTTTTAATAGTCAAATAGCTCCAAAACGTCTATTTCCATTCTCGCGCATGCGCAGAATGCCGATAGTTCAACCCACACCAGTCCATCAGATGCCCCTTCACCTCACCTTCACATTGATACCTCACTCGGCTCCATCGGGCCACTAGGGGCTCTCCTAGCTCCAAAAAAGGCTATTTTCATAGCCTTCGGCCTTCGCGCATGCGCAGAATCACCCTAATTCAAGCCCATACCCAGTCTATCAGATGCTCCTTCACGTCACCTTCAATTTGATACCTCACTCGACCCGATTGGACCATTAGGGACGCCTCTAACCCCAAAAAGGCTATTTTGAAGATTGATATCAATCTTCAATCTTCAAAATAGCCTTTTTTGGAGTTAGGGCAGCCCCTAGTGGTCCAATGGGGTCGAGTGAGGTATCAATGTGAAGCATTTCACGTCAGCTTCAATTTGATACCTCACTCGACCCACTACCTCCAAAATAAAAAAAATGAAGATTGAAGATTGCTATCAATCTTCAAAATACCCTTTTTGGGGTTAGAGGCGTCCCTAATGGTCCAATCGGGTCGAGTGAGGTATCAATGTGAAGCATTTCACGTCAGCTTCAATTTGATACCTCACTCGACCCACTACCTCCAAAATAAAAAAATAAAAATAATCTTCACACACAAGGTGTTGATATCGATCTTCAAAATAGCCTTTTTGGAGCTAGGGAAGCCCCTAGTGGTCCAATGGGGTCGAGTGAAGTATCAATGTGAAGCATTTCACGTCAGCTTCAATTTGATACCTCACTCGACCCACTACCTCAAAAATAAAAAAAAATTCACCTTGTGTGTGAAGATTTTTTTTTTTGGAAAAAGGATGATGGGGGCTGGTGTTATTTTTGTGTGCTTTTGAAAGAAGTTTTCTCTTCCGGAAAGATGGGTTGGCCCTGAAAAGAGCCTTTGATAGTGTGATACGACACTTAGGCGCGATAGATTCGCTTCACCCCTCCTACATGTTTCCTGCTCGTTGAGACGGATTACCTCGACTTCGTGGCGGCATGGTTGTTGTGTTTCTGCAGCTGAAATCGTTGGAGTTTGGGCGGGTGACGTTGTTGTTGGAAGTCTATTTAATCCTGCATGGTGTTCAGCCGAAGTCATTATACTTGGAGTGTCCACAGGCGACGTCATTGTGGTTGTTGTTGGAGGTCTACCACTATTTAACCATGGCAGCTCTCCGTCTTGTTCCCCACCCTCCGTCACATCACTGTCGTTTTCTTCTATGACTTCCATTCTGTGTATTGCTTAGTTCTGTTGTTCACTTAGCCGCCGCATCCGTCTATTCTCTTCTGCTCTTACATCTTGCCGGAGTTGTTCGGCGAGTTCTTCGGTACTGTGTAATAACGTGGCTTCGTCTTCAATCACCTGCTGAAAACTTGTGATGATCGTCAATCCTCCGTCTTCTTCATGGCTAATCATCTCTCTGTGTTGTTCTGTAGCAGCATTTCTCGGATCTCGAGTCGGATGGCGCGTAAACAGGGGTCGTCTTCTAAAACTCATGATTTGTATTGGTGAATAAATGTCAAAATACACGCTATTTATAGTCTAGTGGAATGGGATGGAAGGTGGGTACAAAATGACGGCCATCCACAGGCCGTCATCTTGTTTTCCTCTCCCACACCGGTGTCAGTCAGTGCAAGATAGGCTGGCCCACTGTATAGTGATTGGAGGTGGGTACAACATGGCGGCCATGCACAGGCCGCCATCTTGTATGCATCTCCCACACCGGTGTCAGTCAGTGCAAGATAGACTGGCCCATTGTATAGTGCTGTGTTACTTACCCTTGTCCCAGCATTAAAATTTCCTATTATTTTTCGATAAAACCCGTTACAATTTTCAGGGAATTATTAGAAGACTGTCACCCATAGTGTACACGTTTTTTTAGTCAGGAAAATCAATTTATTTCCAATGTACCTGGTGTTTCATACTACCGTACACGAACTTGATGGGTTTAAAATCACTAAAAATTAATAAAAATACGGTATAGTGTATCGTTAGACTGTACAATACAATACACTGAATTGCCTGAGTGCAACTTGCAATAAAATTATAGGTGTGCTGACAGTTATTGTAAAAATGACAGCCGTTTAAAATGGGGAAACAAACACAGATTGTCAGTGTCGTAAAAATATATAGCACACAGCTAGAGTGCTCTCGCTACGGTCCGCGTATTAGACTATAAATAGCGCAGTATTTTTTTTAATTATTCACAATTGAGTACCCAGTCATGGAGTCACTACCGCTGACTGAAATCGAGGATATTGATACATCTGACTTGTTCACCAATGATGAAAATCAAGTAGAAGTCTCCGACGTGTGCAGAATCCAACAGACCCAGAGTGTGTGAATTACTACCTTTGACATGCCCCGTCTGTGATGAACGAAGACAACGTGGACAACCGCTGTCAACAATGTAATGAATGGCTAATTACATTATCTGGTTATCTTAATAACCACCCTAAAAATTAAAAAACAGATTCCCCACCTATCCCATAAATTTCAACCCGTTATTTATTGGGGTTGGAATAAAATAAAAAAAAAATAGTCCGTTATCGTCGGACATATTAAAATAAAAAAAATAGTCCGTTATCGTCGGACATATTAAAATAAAAAATAGTCCGTTATCGTCGGACATATTAATGGGGGCAGAGAAAAAATTCTGTGTTTTTAATAGAGAGATTAGTTCTCATAAGAACTGTTTGATATCGGCCAGGGATTGTGTATATTTTTTCGTGATGCGTTGCTAATAAAGGGGGACTGGGGGTGTATGCTTTGAAATTGATGTGCCAAGTTAAAAGCTCCTCTTTCGAAGGATGTGTTCGCCTTAAAAAAGGCGGTTATTATTTTTACGTGTTTTTATTCACGGTGAGAGTAGCTTACTTCTCATGCGGGGGGAGTGGCCTACTTTCCTGCTGGCTGACGGAGAAGTACCGCCAGGGTGAAATACCATCTTCACCGATGTCTGCATCCATGGGGATACCCTCCCTAAACCTCGCGGCAGCGATGAGGGGGGCAGGCTGTTCCCAAATGATGACGGGTTCATCATCGCTGTCATCTTGCTCCAGGGATGAGGGGAGGTGTTGCAGGGGGAAGGGTGATGGTATTTCCTCTTCCCGCGGCACTGTTGTTGTTGCCTGGGGGAACATCCGCTCCCCCCTCAGGTTTTCGAATTCCTGGGGCGTTGTTGGTGGCGAAGCAGGGGTGGCTTGTTCTCGGCTCATCACCCGCTGTAACAGGATAAACCACCCCTGCTCGTCGATGGTAGTATTTACTGCCTCCAGTAAATTTCTCACGTTCTTGGCTAGGTTGGTGCTGTGTCTTTCTTCGTTCGTCAGCATGGCTGCCCAATCGGTAAATTCGTCTTCCCAGAATCCCCGTATCGCCTGCTTCATTGCTCGCTTCTTGCGCCTCGATAATGTCCTCCCTGTGGGCTTGGTTATCTTTGCTGCTGCTGCTGTTCGTTTTGACATCTTGGCTGTTCGTTTTCACATCTTGGCTGTTGCTGGCATTTCAAAAAGGTTTGGAATAATGGTGGCCTTTGAAATCTAGGCCGGGCTATATATGTACTTCGCGCGGACGTCAGCGAAATTTTCCGTAAAGAAAAATTGGATAAACAATTGCCGTGTGTTTGTTTTGCGTTTATAAAAGGCTGTATTTTGACAATACAATATCACTGCCGTATATATTTTATTTCTAATGAAACTTAGACAAGTTAGGGTCGTGTATGTAAAAAATTAGCTCCCTACCGTTCGATTCTATTGTCATTGTATGATTTTTAGTGATTTTTACACGCCTAAGGGGAAAGTACGATAGTACGAAAACTCCGCTACATTGAAAATAAATTAATGTTCCTCTCTAAAAATAGATCAAGAGTATCACTTATCCCCTTATCCTAGCTCGGTGAAAATTTCAGCGCGATTATCCAAAGGGAACGGTAGAAAATGATAAAAAACAGACCCTTGATTTCACCGTAACAAACACAACGCACGCTGTTTCCATTCAAATTTTCGCGTCAAACAGAGTTGCGTCCCCATTTTTTCCCTGAATGTTGTTTCGTTCAAAATGCATTTGGTACCTGCAGAGTATTGCCCCCTTATTGCGTTTGGCACGTAAGAGTACTGCCCTTTATTCTCTCACAAGCAAACTCAATACCTGTAAACATTTTTTTTGTGATTATGCATGTACAGGACATTCGGCTTTGAATATGCACAGAAGAACTCACACTGGAGATAAACCGTTCAAGTGCTCGTTGTGTCAATATCGATGCAACAACCAGTTAAGTCTGAAGACGCATATGAGAAGTCACACTGGAGAAAAACCATTCAGTTGTTCGCTATGCGAGTACAGGTGTACAGTGCAGTCAGGTTTGACGATTCACCTTAGAATTCATACTGGCGATAAACCGTTCAAGTGCTCGGTGTGTGAGTACAGATGTACAGCCCAGTCCCAGCTGAATGTTCACACGAGATGCCATACTGGGGATAAGCCTTTCAAGTGCTCGGTGTGTGAGTACAGATGTACAATTCAGTCCAGTTTGTCAGTACACATGAGAACTCACACTGGAGATAAACCCTTCAAGTGCTCAAGATGTAATTACAGGTGTACTGTGCAGTCGAGCTTGAAGACCCACATGCGAACTCACACTGGAGATAAACCGTTCAAGTGCTCGTTGTGTCAATATCGATGCAACAACCAGTTAAGTCTGAAGACGCATATGAGAAGTCACACTGGAGAAAAACCATTCAGTTGTTCGCTATGCGAGTACAGGTGTACAGTGCAGTCAGGTTTGACGATTCACCTTAGAATTCATACTGGCGATAAACCGTTCAAGTGCTCGGTGTGTGAGTACAGATGTACAGCCCAGTCCCATGGTTTTGCAAGGATCGGGTTTGGCTATCTCACAGCCCTATGGATTGATCAGGTAATTATCAGGACTTGATATTCTAGTCCAGCAATGTTATAATTTTATTTTTATCATATTATTAGTCAAGACTATTAATTTATGCACTCTGGGAGCGTCTACAAAAATAATTGCATTGTTAATTTAATTATTTTCCCAGGGTATTTTTTATTTTACAATGAAAATTTAGCAAGAATCGGTCTATATAAATTTTTGTCTGGCTAGTATTTTTGTCATTCATCATTATGGCATCGCCGGGCAAGGAACTCGCGTTCTTTCAAGTAACGTCTAAGGTGATTCTTATCGTGTATGAGCATAAATTGCACCTTATCGAGGAACATCCTGAAGAAGTGAATTTATGTTTAAGCCTTGCCGGGTGGACGCTATTGACACGTATGTTACAGGGCAAAGAACCCGAAGTAGATTCTATGCCTGTCGGCGTCGGTGTGTACCTGCGGAGTGGCAGAGCGGATTCGTTTTTTCCGCGGTTAGAACAGTGTGGAGGAAGCGCTATTGTACTTTGGCCAGCGTTATGGCAGGCGCTCAAAGCTATTATTACGGAAGTTCATGATCTACTGTACCCTGAATCGAATTCCATCGTTACCCGTACGCTGACCCCGGATTGTACCTTATTATTATATCCTGAACGCGTCGAGCTTATTGATGATGATACCCGATGTTGGTGCACGCCAGAACCGGCGCGTGTGTCTTTAACCTGGGAAGGCTGGACTACCTTAAAACGTGTGTTATTCGGTCATCTCGATGGAGATAGTATACACCTGTGTGGCGATGTATACATTTTTCGGGGCCCGTATTTTGCCCGACTTATCTGTCTCAAGCGAGGAGGATTTACGCTGGATCCCGATCTGTGGACGGCTTTGCAACAAATAGTTCCCGTGGTGGATAAAGTACTCGCTCCACACGAGCCGTCTCTCACAGAATAGGTGCTGACCCTATAAATACCAGGGATGAGACAGAGTGTGTATCATTCTTCGTTCGACATTTAGAGCAAGCATGTCACCACGTGCTATCCTCCCCCTTACACCTTACCAGGTAGGATTATACGTTTATCAAGATTATGTCACCCTAGTGGAAGATGGTGGCGCGGATTACTGGACACGCGCTGAGACTTTATCCAATACGGTGACACTACAGCGTGATGGATGGACTAAGTTTAAACGAGTGTTGAGCGGTGAATTGGACGGACATCTCATCCACATGGACAATGCCATTTATGTATACCGTACTTCCCTGTTCCCATATGTGGGTCGCTACCAAGAGCCGGCGCGAAGTATGCTCTTAACTCCCACTCTGTGGTCAGCCTTGGAGAAAATAGTGCCTATTGTAGACCAGTTATTTACACCGGACGACCGAACACCCGACCAGTTAGCATGGGCTCGTGCTATAGAAGACGCGCTAGCTGAACCGCATGAAAAACTACAGGATACTACAGCCGCCGAGGAAAATCCTATATCTAGAGAATGCCCAGAGGCTAGAGTGTCAGTATCACCCGATGAAGAGATCAACACACATGACGATCCAGAACGATGAAGGGAAATAAGAAGACCGTGATGCGGCGGCGGCGGTCGGGAAAAAAAGGAAAAGTCTACAGTGATTAACAAGGTGTTAAGCGAATTGTATTACAATCCGACGAGTCCAGCCGCCTATAGCGCTGTGGGGGCGCTATCTCGAGCGGTCCATTCTGAAGGCATTAGTCGAACTCAAGTTCGAGACTGGTTAAAAACTCAAGACACCTATAGTCTACATCGAGCTGCCCGACGTCATTTTCGCCGTAACCGGGTGATCGTCGGCGGGATAGACGCGCAATGGCAGGCGGATTTAGTGGACATGAGTCGATTTGCACCTGACAATGATGGACATCGATACATATTGACCTGTATTGATATTCTATCCAAGTATGCCTGGGTACTATCCATTCGCACCAAAACAGGAGAGAATCTCATAGCCGCGTTTCAGCAGATTTTCAAGACGGGGCGCAAACCTCTTTATTTGCAAACCGATGAAGGCACAGAATTTCTCAACCGACCCTTTCAAGCCTTTCTTAAGAAAAAGAAGGTATTTTTCTTTCATACGTACAACGAGACGAAAGCTTCGGTAGTGGAACGCTTTAATCGGACCTTCAAAGGACGCATGTACAAGTATTTTACTGCTCAAAACACTCGACGCTACATCGATGTACTCCCTCAACTGGTCCAAGGCTACAATCGCGCCTATCATCGCAGTATCCAGCGAGCGCCCCGTGATGTGACAGAACGCAACGAACATCAAGTGCGTGCTACGCTGTACTCAGAAGACAGTCCACCACTGACGGCACCCCGGTACAAACGTGGAGATGTAGTGCGGATCAGTAAAGTGAAAGGCCAATTTGAGAAAAGTTACTTGCCCAATTGGAGTGACGAACACTTTGTCATCGTTCGCCATAAACCTCGACAGCCCCACGTCTATCAACTGGAAGATCTACAAGGCGAGAGATTGCAAGGCACGTTTTACGAAGCAGAATTACAACCCATAGTGAAAACATCGAAAGACTACTACACGGTGGAAAAGATTTTGAAAACGGAGCGTCGACGGGGGATTCCCTATCATTTCGTCAAATGGCAAGGCTGGCCTCGTTCCTTTAATTCCTGGGTGTCCGGCCGTGACATGAAACGTCTATAAATGCTAACGCCTATCATCACCCGCCTTCAGTGTAGGAATGTACCATGGATAGTACACGTCTACCCTTATTGTTACGATCTCCAAAAGCACAAGTCGGTACTGTGTTGTGTCTAGTAGTGGTTCTGGGTACGTTATTTACAGGCGTGTTCTACGATTTGTCGTACGTGATTATCCTGTTTCAACACCCTGCGTTCTCCATCATCCACCACCACGACGACAACCACACTGCCTACACCAGCCAAGACGTCAAGGGTTCGCCACGTCTCAACCCAGACACCTACGTTTCCAGCCCAGACGCCGTCTACTCCAGCCATCACGTTACCTTTTACCCGCTACATCCAGCCATCCACGACGACCACCACCACTCTACGTGATCTTCCGTTATCCCTGAGAAGCGATCCTTCCACCTCATCACCACTACCCTCTAGTACCACGACGACACCGTTAAACATATTTGCAGTGGATCCCCGTGAATCACCACGTTTACCACCACAACGGTATCCATTCGACTACGATTCCCGGTGGGATCCCCGACAACAATGGTGGTCTTCTAATCGGCGAGCGCAAATCACCAAATAAAAAAACTATGGACCCTCGGTGGCAGCATCCATTCACGTGCCTCATCGCTGGACCGACAGGGTCGGGAAAAACGCACTTTGTTCAACGTCTCATCCAACATGGGTCCGCCCTGATTTCACCCCCTCTAGCGCGCATCCTGTGGTGTTATGGCGCTTGGCAGCCCGCGTATGAGGCACTGGCCCGTGTCCCAGGACTCACCTTAGTGGAAGGCTTACCGCCTGAAGATACACCCCAAGACACGTTGGTGGTGGTGGATGATCTCATGACGGAAACGGATAGTCGAATCACCCGTCTCTTTACCAAAGGCAGCCATCATCGTCGATTGAGCATTATCTACATCGTACAGAATCTCTTCAGTAAGAACAAAGAGCATAGGAACATTAGTTTGAATGCTCAGTATGTGGTGTTATTCAAAAACCCCAGAGACGCTTCCCAAATTACCCACCTGGCTCAACAGATGTACCCTAAAAACACGGCCTTTGTACGAGAAGCCTTTGAAGATGCGACCCAACCTGCGCACGGCTATCTCCTCATCGACTTGAAACAAGACACGCCCTCCACCCTGCGATTGCGTACCCTGATTTTTCCCGGCGAGATACAGACGGTGTACACCCCCAAATAAAGAAGAAGAAGATAAAAGAAGAAGACAAGGTACTCGAGCCCTCATTCCTCATCATGTCTGCACGCCTACGCAAGCACGCGCCCGCTTTGCGCGTATTACGCAGCGCGCCCCCGGAGGTGGGCCGGGCCCTGGTGCGCGGCGCGGATGCGGAGTTGGTTCGGTGTTTGTGTGAAGTCGCTCATAATGTATTAAAAGGCAATGTTCCACTCAGTCCTCTGCAGAAAGGGAAATTGCAACGGCACAAGGCGGGTCTCCGAACGTTGGTCAAGAAAACGGGCAGTGTCAAGCAGAAGAAACAGGTGTTACAGCGCGGTGGATTTCTCGGTGCACTCCTCGCTCCCTTAGCCGCTACTGTACTGGGTCCGTTACTCGGGTCCATCTTGGGACGCTAAAAACATGGAACATACGAAAAAAATGATGCTGGTCGAACCTCGACTGTTACAGAGTTTGCAATCCCCCTATCCCGTCCCGGCCACAGTGCAACAACTCCAGTCTCTGGATGAAGAGATGAATAGTATACTGCAACGTCGACTGCCCGATCACGAGAAAATTCAACTCTACCATCATACGCTGAACCGGTACCAGACGTTTATGGATCAATATAGAGGGAGTACTAGTAGTACACTACCACCCACCGCCACGCCCACCACACTCCCACCCCCACCACCACCACCACCCCCGTCATCCTCGACCTCACCTGAGCTGGAACAGGAAGTGTTGGCCAGTGTGCCTAAAGCCTTCAAGACCAAGGCGCGTTTATTGTTGGACCGGGTGAAACAGAATGCCGATATGGATTGGAATGCGAAAGGAAACCTGCTGATTCGTAACCAAGTGGTGCCGGGGTCTCATATGACCGATTTGATCAACGATATGGTGCGTTCTCGCAAACACTCTAATCCACCGGGCTGGGAAGCCTTTGCTCAGGGATTAAAAGACACACACACCCCTCAAGAATTGGTGGGCAATCGTGAACGCTGGAAGTGGATGCAAGCTCCCTCTCGACGTCTCCCCACTATCCGGGAACGTGAATGGCAACCGCAGACACCGCCCAAAACACCCTCACGGCGATTTCACCCCTATGCCACCCCTATACCGACCACACCACAGCCACGACGATCACGACGCCGAGGTCAGGCGCCCAAGACCTGGGAACCCTACTAAGGGCACCCTACTAAGGGGTGGGTGACCCCTATAAAACCCCGGTGCAGAAGCCAGAACAACTCAGTCGCCGTCATGTTTTACCTGACGTTGCCCAGTAATAGCTCATTCGACGTGTTTCCTGACAACACCTTGACCAAGTATGTCACGCAATTACCCCAACCGTTACATTTACCGGGACGCTGGGAATGTGGACTGGTGGATATTCAATACCCTTATTCATGGTACAATGTACAAGACGGAGAAGTATGGTACGAAGTGACCTACGAAGATAAAGTCTACAAACTGACGCTTCCCCAAGGCCAATACGATACACCGCATACGTTCATACAGGGTCTGAATGGCTTGATGGAGTACAAGGCCCTAAAGTTCAGCACGGGTGATGCAACACGCCTGATATCCTTGAACATCAAGAGAGACATATTCTTCGATGTCAACGTACACAACGACAGGAGCTCTATCATGCTGACCGCTAACGCGAATGTGAAACTCAGTCCTACACTACAGCAAATGTTAAGGATGCCTCACTCCGTCTACAAGGGGGCCATCATTGTCAACGGGGATTATTTGATGGATATGAAAGTAGGTATGTACGCACTGTACGTCTACTCGGACGCCGTGGACAGCCATATTGTGGGTGATGTGAACACACCTCTGTTACGGGTGGTGCCCATTACCAAGACGTATGGCGAACAAGCCACCGAGAGTTTCAACCATATCATGTACCTGCCCGTACGACATACCGATATCAACACGATCACGGTGGATATAAGAGATGACAGGGGACGGCCGATCCCATTCGAACGAGGAAAAGTGGTGCTGACACTTGCTTTCCGACAAGCTCGCTCTCCTCACTTCGTATAATGTACGTGCCTTACCAGTGCCATACGCCCAGCTATGCCGACTACTACAAGAAACAAACGGGGGGAAACTTGCCCGTGTTTAGCGGGGCACGCATGCAACGCGGTCACGGATTGGGGAACATCCTGGGCAGCATTGTGAAAACGTTTTTACCCATGGTGACACGGGGTGTGAAAGCGGTGGGAAAACAAGCGGTACGCAGTGGATTGCGCGTGGCCGGTGATGTGATGGAAGGCACAGCACCCCGACAAGCCTTGAAACGCCGGGCTAAAGAAGCGGGCAGCGTTTTGATCGCCAAAGCCCTTAAAAGACAAAGACCCACACTCCCCAGATTCATTCAACGTCCAACACAGCGACGACGCACACCCCAGAGGAGAAGGACTACGCCCCAGAAGAAGAAGAATAAGAAAAAGAAGAGAAGTAATAGTAGGAGAGACATCTTCGCATAATGGCATTCATTCACTCCGAGTCGTGTCCGTCTACCAACAGTGAATTGGATTTGTGGACTATTCCACCTACCCAAACGAGTATAGCCGAAGGACGTTGGGTAGAACATCGACCCCTGGCTAGCCTGACGGGGATGGGGCCCGTGGAATTTACCATTGAAAACAAAGATACGGCCTACCTGGATTTAGCTCACACCTACTTGTACGTGAAAGCCAAAATAACGAAGATGGACGGGACGGACATAGCGGACGATGCGAATGTAGGCCCGGTGAATCTTTGGCTGCACTCCTTGTTCCAACAGGTGGATATAAGTCTGAACGATAGACTCATCAGTACGTCCACCAATACGTACCCGTACCGCGCCTACATGGAGACGCTGTTGTCGTACGGTATTGATGCCAAAGAATCACACTTACAAGCTGAGCTGTACTTCAGGGATAGACCCGGATACCTGGACAACATAACCGGTGGCAATGCTGGGTTCGCGTCACGCAAAAGACTGGCAGTCGAAAGCAAGTCCATCGATATGATGGGACGACTGCACGCCGATCTGTTCATGCAAGACCGCTACATGATGAACGGTGTATCCATCAAGATCAAGTTGATCCGGTCCTTACCTAAGTTCGCCTTAATGGCCGGTGGAGAGGGCGATATCGATTACCAGATCGCCATTGAAGATGCAGCCCTGTTTGTCCGTACGGTAGATTTGCAACAGGGCGTGTTGCTGGGTCACATGGAAGCCTTAGCGAAAAAACCAGCCCTGTACCCCATCCGACGCGTACAGACCAAGGTGTTCTCTGTGCCCACAGGTACGATGATGGCCAATCGTGAAAATTTATTTCTAGGGGATCTGCCTAAACGTCTTACCCTGGCGTGTGTGACCAACACCGCATTCAATGGAAATTGGGCTGAGAATCCGTTCAAATTTCAACATTTCAACATTAACTTTGTGGCACTGCACGTGGCCGGCCATCAAATTCCAGCCCGGCCATTACAACCGGACTTTACTAACGGAAACTATGTGCGGACCTACCTGAACCTGTTTACAGCTACAGGACAAAACAACCAGGACGAAGGCAATACCATCAGTCGAGACGACTTTATGAAGGGGTACACATTGTTCGCCTTTGACCTCACCCCCACCTTGGAACACGATCATCAACTGGCTTTGCTCAAGAAAGGAAACCTACGGTTGGAACTGCGTTTCTCCACCCCTCTAACCAACACCATTAACGTGATTTGCTACGCCGAGTTTGATAACGTCATCAGCGTGGATCAGCAAAGAAACGTGCTGTGTGACTACGCCAGCTAAGATGGATACAGAGCAGCTGATGAGCATACTCCAGCGAGATCCCAAGATCCCCTTTCGAGGTGTGTTTCCACGCAATGTGTTTCCCACCCACTCCACCACCCCAGCAGCCTACATCCTGAATACAGACACGAAGAGTCGACCCGGTGAACATTGGGTAGCTGTGTACGTGGACACCCTAGGCCAAGGCGACTACTTTGATTCCTACGGACTTGCACCCCTGCATGCCGATTTGGTGAAATTCATGGACGTCTCTACGACCGAGTGGCGTTGGAATACGCAAAGATTACAAGGCCCCTTGAGTAGTGTGTGCGGACAGTACTGTGTGTTTTATCTCACTCACCGGAGTAGAGGACATTCTATGCCCACCATTGTACATATGTTTGATGATTATTGTCAAGCCGAAGACCGTGATGTCCTGGTCTATGACTGGACGGCCTCTCGTTTTAATGTGCATGCGCCATTTCTCTGGTTAACTTAAAAATGTACTGCGCGTGCGCGCAGACCCCTTGTTTATTGTTATTGTTATGACGTTGTTGTTCTGACGTTCATTGTTGAATAAAAGATGGAAAAAAACACAATGATGGGTTTTGACTTTTTTTTATTTAAGTCAACAAGAATGAGTTACTGACTATATATACAAATAGAATACAGGGTACACATAGTAGGGGTATGTACACATAGAATAGTAGTGGTTAAGGTACAAAAAAAGTTCTGTCAGGAGTAGGATTCGAACCCACGTACGGCAATCGCCGACCAGCACTTAATACCGGCGCCTTAGACCACTCGGCCATCCTGACTTTTACAGTTTTATAACTCGTGTATCAACAGTTATAGTTCCACATTTGTTTTTTACAAGTCCAAGTAGGTAGTGCTCACACCGTCGGCCAATACTTTTCGTTTGGGATAAAAGAAAGTAAAGGCATCTCGTTGCTGGATATAGGTGCGCATCTGGTGGTCGATTGACCACAACTGAAAGACTGAGCGTACTGGCTCATATTGGAGATGAGCGAAAAATGACTCACCCCACCGTTGTCGAAGACATTGACTTTCATCGTAGCAGCATACCGTTCTGTTGATCGCCGAACCAATTCAGCCACAAATGTATCGTCCTCGCATCGTAATCGATAGACAAAGATATTAATGTCAAACAATGTTTCCACGTCATCCAAATTCTTAAAAGGCACTCCACGGAAGTGCCGCTCATCCAAGTCTTGCTGTTCTAAATACTGTTCCCAATAGTCATTGGCCACTTTGTCACAAGCCTTGGGGTCACACTCGTCCACATGCACGGCCAAACACCGAAACAGACATTTCCGGTCTTTGTAGGGTCCCTGTACCCCTGCTGTTAATGCATACAGGCCGTGTCGATGAAGCAACCACGGAGGGAGTAGTACAGGAGCACCGATAGGATGATCTCTCATTTTCGTGACGAAAAATGTGACGTTGGTCACCATTTCCACCAACCACTGGGTATTGGGGCGTTGCAGGCGGGCCCACTCCAACGGGTCTAATGTAGTGAGTTGCTCGACCACCGGCTCCAGAGAAATCGCATCCGTGATGGTGAATGGCTGGTCAAACACATACGAATTATTACTGGGATAGAAATACCGCAGTTGGTCCGTCTTTTTGTGCCGTAAGATATACCCAAATGTCACATTCAATTTGAAGGCAGTGACCTGATCTGTAAAAATGTTCTCGACGTAAGTAGACAGATACGTGAGGTCCTCCAACCGAAAATTATACAAGTCCAATAGACGACGGTCACGGTGGAAACAATGGCGTATGGTACCCCAGTGACGTTGATAAATGTCCCTGACACGCTCATCTTCAGGCAAGACTTCAACCGGAGGTACTGCTGGGTCAAAGGGAAAATCTTCTCCACGTCTCATGCTTTTCGTCTCATACAAGCGGATAGGCAAGCAGGCAGGCAGGCAAGCAGACAGGTCAGGTAAGTCAGATTGAATACACCCCTACCCTAAAAATCGACTCCTTTTATACGTAAAATGGTGATGGTGGAAGGTGGGTACAAAATGGTGGATACTCACCTCCCACTACCCTAAAACCAAGCCGCCATCTTGTACCCACCTCCTACCACGTCAATTGATGAAGAGTGGTGGGAGGTGGGTACAAAATGGCGGATACTCACCTCCCACCACCCTTAAAACCAAGCCGCCATCTTGTACCCACCTCCTGTCAATTGATGATGTGTGGTGGAGGTGGGTACAAAATGGCGGATACTCACCTCCCACCACCCTTAAAACCAAGCCGCCATCTTGTACCCACCTCCTGTCAATTGATGATGTGTGGTGGAGGTGGGTACAAAATGGCGGATACTCACCTCCCACCACACAACCACACAGGCCGCCATCTTGTACCCACCTCCACCACACCGGTGTCAGTCAGTGCACTGGTGTGGTGGAGGTGGGTACAAAATGGCGGATACGCACCTCCCACCACCCTTAAAACCAAGCCGCCATCTTGTACCCACCTCCTGTCAATTGATGAGGTGTGGTGGAGGTGGGTACAAAATGGCGGATACTCACCTCCCACCACACCACCACACAGGCCGCCATCTTGTACCCACCTCCACCACACCGGTGTCAATCAGTGCACTGTGTGGTGGAGGTGGGTACAAAATGGCGGACTGTGTCGTGGTGTGGTGGAAGGTAAATAGCCGCCATCTTGTACCCACATCCACCACACATCCACTCACGCATGCGCACAGCCGCCATCTTATCCCACCAACCACAGCCGCCATCTTATCCCACCAGCCGCCATCCACCATCAAGCCGCCATCTTGTACCCACCTCCTGTCAATTGATGGTGTGTGGTGGAGGTGGGTACAAAATGGCGGATACTCACCTCCCACCACCCTTAAAACCAAGCCGCCATCTTGTACCCACCTCCTGTCAATTGATGATGTGTGGTGGAGGTGGGTACAAAATGGCGGATACTCACCTCCCACCACACAACCACACAGGCCGCCATCTTGTACCCACCTCCACCACACCGGTGTCAGTCAGTGCACTGGTGTGGTGGAGGTGGGTACAAAATGGCGGATACGCACCTCCCACCACCCTTAAAACCAAGCCGCCATCTTGTACCCACCTCCTGTCAATTGATGAGGTGTGGTGGAGGTGGGTACAAAATGGCGGATACTCACCTCCCACCACACCACCACACAGGCCGCCATCTTGTACCCACCTCCACCACACCGGTGTCAATCAGTGCACTGTGTGTGGAGGTGGGTACAAAATGGCGGACTGTGTCGTGGTGTGGTGGAAGGTAAATAGCCGCCATCTTGTACCCACCTCCACCACACATCCACTCACGCATGCGCACAGCCGCCATCTTATCCCACCAACCACAGCCGCCATCTTATCCCACCAGCCGCCATCCACCATCAAGCCGCCATCTTGTACCCACCTCCTGTCAATTGATGATGTGTGGTGGAGGTGGGTACAAAATGGCGGATACTCACCTCCCACCACCCTTAAAACCAAGCCGCCATCTTGTACCCACCTCCTGTCAATTGATGATGTGTGGTGGAGGTGGGTACAAAATGGCGGATACTCACCTCCCACCACACAACCACACAGGCCGCCATCTTGTACCCACCTCCACCACACCGGTGTCAGTCAGTGCACTGGTGTGGTGGAGGTGGGTACAAAATGGCGGATACGCACCTCCCACCACCCTTAAAACCAAGCCGCCATCTTGTACCCACCTCCTGTCAATTGATGAGGTGTGGTGGAGGTGGGTACAAAATGGCGGATACTCACCTCCCACCACACCACCACACAGGCCGCCATCTTGTACCCACCTCCACCACACCGGTGTCAATCAGTGCACTGTGTGGTGGAGGTGGGTACAAAATGGCGGACTGTGTCGTGGTGTGGTGGAAGGTAAATAGCCGCCATCTTGTACCCACCTCCACCACACATCCACTCACGCATGCGCACAGCCGCCATCTTATCCCACCACCCACAGCCGCCATCTTATCCCACCAGCCGCCATCCACCAATCAGAATCACGCTTACATACAAACAATTGTGACGTCATAGTTACATCCGGGTGAAATTTAACTCAATTTAGCCTTTGTATACTACTCCTGTACTTAAATATACTGGCTATTTAAAGATGTAATCAGCCTCAAATCTGGGCTGAAATCAATGTCTCTCAAACTCAGCGAAAGTGACATATGTTACAACAGGTACAAAATAAAACACATTTGACCACAAAAAAATTAAATTTGTTTCTACCATTCACGAGAAAATAGAAGGAAATGATCTTTAAAAATAAACAGCATGGCATGCCGTTTATTTTTCCACGGCCGTGTCAACAAGTGTATACACGTATGGTGCATTCTACCAACGTATGCCGTGCGACAATTCCGAACCGTAGGCACGAGCCATGACGTTATCCCATGACTGCAGCTGTGCAGCATTCAAATCCGTGAGCGTCGCTACGTCACTCATACGTCACGCAGTGACGTTATTTTCCTCTCCGCGTACAACACACACTCAATGACGAGACAGAAAAGCCGTCGAAGCGGGCAGAGTTACAAATTTCTCTGACAAGATATTCTTGCATTCGTTGTATATGACGATCCCACTAACATCAAATATAATACATATGATGCTTTGGTAATCTTCCCTGCTGAAAAAACGCACAGGGGAGAGTTTACAAAATCCATTCATTTTGAGGCTGATTACATCTTTAAGTACAAAGTTGACATCCAGCCATCCCTCCATGCACAGACCAGTGGCAACTGACTCATTTACCTATCAATCCCAATGAATAGATTTGAAAGGCATTGGTTACAAATTAATAATAGGTAGCTGAAATCAATCCTTTAGTTCTGCCTCAATTGCGTGTAACCTACATGTATTATTATTATGCATTTTTTGCATCCAAATGATGAATGGTTGAACTTAGAAATCGAAACCAGAATTAAAGATTTATGGGCAAATTATCTATAAAAATTTGATTGAATATTATAAAGCCAATATAGGCTAGAACCTAAGTACTGGGGTATACAAAAGCTCCATTGTTTTCTAAATTAGATCTAATGGAAAACATGACGTCTTTGTAACGTCACAGCAATGTAATGAAGCAACGTCCCTGAATAACTTATACACAACGTTTTGACAATGTTCACCGGAAACGTTGCTGGAACGTTAGGCTGAAACGTCCGTGTTTTACGTTACTGCAACGTTGTGGTAACGTTAATTCTGACCTGACCAAACCACAACTTTCCCACAACGTTGTGAAAACGTTGTGTGTTAGCTGGGGGCAAGTTGGGAGAGGTGGTGGAGATAGTAGAACTGGAAAAATTGGATGTAGTGGGTATGGTGGAGACACATAAATATAAAGGGACGTCTGCAATTAAGATCCAGGGATATGATTGTTTTGAGGGTAGACGACAACAGCAAGCCAGTACAGGGGCAGGTGGCATTGCGCTGGCGGTGAAAAAGTGCCGGCAAGGTTTTCAGCTGAAGATGGAAGACTTGGGTCTAGTTATTGGTGCAGAATGGGAAGGGGTAGTTGACGATGTGATATGGATATCGGGAAACTTTGGAGACAAATATGCTATAGGGCTGCTGTATGCAAGTAGTAGGTAGCCCGCATCCGTCCGCTACAGTGCCTCACTGCGCATGCGCAGGATTTATTTTGGGGGCGTGGCTATGTGTGTGCGCATGCGTGAGATTATGCAAATGAGTTATATGCAAATGAGGTCATTGGGTATATTCAAGATAGCGGCTTGTTTTAGTATGGGCGGGTGGTTTGGATTCAAGATGGCGGCTTGTTTTAGTATGGGAGGGTGGTTTGGATTCAAGATGGCGGCTTGTTTTAGTATGGGAGGGTGGTTTGGATTCAAGATGGCGGCTTGTTTTAGTATGGGCGGGTGGTTTGGATTCAAGATGGCGGCTTGTTTTAGTATGGGAGGGTGGTTTGGATTCAAGATGGCGGCTTGTTTTAGTATGGGAGGGTGGTTTGGATTCAAGATGGCGGCTTGTTTTAGTATGGGAGGGTGGTTTGGATTCAAGATGGCGGCTTGTTATCCCGATCCCCAGCCCCCTGTCAGTTTCTCGATCCCCAGCAGCAGCTGTGTAATGGGTTTTTCCCCCGCCCTCATTTGCATATGTAGGTCACTTTCCCGATCCCCAGCGCCCCCTGTCGGTTTCTCCATCCCCAGCAGCAGCAGCTGTGTAATGGGTTTTTCTCCTGCCCTCATTTGCATATCCCATGTCACTTTCCCGATCCCCAGCCACCTGTCACTTTCTCGATCCCCAGCCGCCCTCATTTGCATAGGTTCAAGATGGTGGCTTGTTTTTGTGGGTTGGGGGTGGTCGTGTTCAACATGGCGGCTTGTTTTTGTGGGTTGGGGGTGGTCGTGTTCAAGATGGCGGTCTGTTGTCCGCTGAAAATATGCAAATGAGGTGAATGGGGTATAAAAGGAGTTCATTTTTAGGGAGAGGGGTGTATTGCAATCGGTCTTACCTGATCTGTCTCCCAGCCAGCCACCCAGCCAGCCAGCCACGCAGCCAGCACAGCCATCCATTTACCAGTACCAATTCACTAGACTATTACTCCGTAATAGTTTTTCACCAGCCCATAGTCATGTCGTCATCATCATTATTTTTAGTGAGGCTTGACAAGTATCGTATTCGTTTGATTGCTGAGCTGGAGCATGTGGATGAATTATGTGATATCCTTATGACGGAGGAAAACCTACTCCTGGAACAGAGTGTCGAAGAAATCATGGCGGAGAAAACTCCTTCAGCGCAAAACACAGCCCTCATCCATGAGGTACGGCAATTTACCTACTATGGATTTCTAGCCTTCTTGGCGGCGTTGAAGATCACGGGAAATGCTGAACTAGCCGATCTACTTGAAGCCGACGACGATGACGACGACCACGTTATACAAGATGAAGATATCTTAGTGATGGACACTACCCCCGAGCGTACAGCCAGTAAACGTACGCACACTACCCCAGAGAGTACACCTGGTAAACGTGCTGGACGCTCCAAACGTCCCCGTCTAACACCGTTAGTAATACCAGTGATTGAGGTGCCAGTCGTAGTACCCCAGCAAGTGCCAGTGAAACAACAACTTCCTATGTCTGTCCAGGAGATCAACAATCTGATCGAAGCGGCTCACCAGACAGCCCACAAGGACATTTGGCAGCTTTCACCCTATTTGACGGTCAGTGTCAAAGACGAAGAAGTGCATTTTAATGCAGCGGGCTTTAATGACAGACCTGGTAAGCATATTGCCCTCAACTTGTACACCTGGCAAAAACTGCAGATCCTTGATTACGCCATCGATGCGATTATTCGTGACCAGGGCAATGACGAAGCGAAATTGCATGTGTGTGACGACCTCTATGTGAGTTGTGCTTATTTCAATGACCAGCTCTTGGTGCATATTCGAAAATGGCGTAAGCGATTAGATACGCAAGAACTGGTGGCTTGTCCTCAAGGTGTCACATTGAAATTAACAGCGTGGCGGGAGTTGCAGAGTCTTGCCAGTACAATTAGTCAAACTCTGGCTTACCAGGTGTCCAACTATATATATGAGAAGTACATCGAGACAGTCCTACAGCTCATCAGACCTCACATGAACACTCTGGTAGCCTCATACGCGGACCTCACTGAAGCACTACAGGCTGTGACCGAGACGGAAATCGCCCTGGCAATGGTAGCGGCTTGTCCTGCCACAATCCCCCGTGAAGAGATTGTCACGTACATTTATGTGCATCAAGGCCAGAAAGATGATGATAAATTCAAACAAGTCTTGTTGAAGAACTATTGAGAACAAGGAAAACATGTATTGATTTGGCGAGATTGTATTACAAAAAATTCAGAGTTTTTTTCACTGTTAATTGTATTTAAAAATTCAATACTTACATATAATTGATATTAAATTCAATTGTGAATACGTTCATTGTGTGTTAATAAAAAAATTGGTGAAAATTAAAAAATGTGTTTTTGTTCCTTTTTTAATAGTCAAATAGCTCCAAAAAACGTCTATTTTCATTCTTGCGCATGCGCAGAATGCTGATAGTTTAACCCACACCAGTCCACCAGATGGCCCTTCATCTCACCTTCACATTGATACCTCACTCGGCTCTATCGGGTCACTAGGGGCTTCCCTAACGCCAAAAAGGTTATTTTGCAGATCCATATGAACACCTTGTGTACTAAGATTTTTTATTTTTTTATTTTGGCGGTAGTGGGTCCAGTGAGGTATCAAATTGAAGCTGACGTGAAATGCTTTACATGGATACCTCACTCGACCCCATTGCACCACTAGGGGCGCCTCTAACCCAAAAAGGGATATTTTTCATATTATCTTCGCGCATGCGCAGAATTACCCTAATTCAAGCCCACACCCAGTCTATCAGATGCTCCTTCACGTCACCTTCAATTTGATACCTCACTCGACCCCATTGCACCACTAGGGACGCCTCTAACGCCAAAAAGGTTATTTTGCACATCGATATCAACATCTGGTGTACCAAGTTTGTTTTGTTTTTTTGTTTTTTTGTTTTTTTGGCGGTAGTGGATCGAGTGAGGTATCCAATTGAAGCTGACGTCAAATGCTTCACAATGATACCGGACTCGACCCGATTGGTCCACTAGGGGCACCTCTAAAGGTATTTTGAAGATTGATGTTGATTGATGTTGATATTGATGTTTGGCGTTAGAGCCGCCCCTAGTGGTCCAATCGGGTCGAGTGACGTATCATTGTGAAGCATTTCACGTCAGCTTCAATATGATACCTCACTCGACCCTCTACCTGAAAATAAAATTTAAAACCACTTTTCCATCCGAAGGACGGGTTTGTCACTTCAGATTTTCTTTGTTATTGTTTTGAAAAAAAAAATTTTTTTTTTTTGGGGGAGAAAAAAGGGTGATTGGAGCTGATGTTAGGTTGGTGTGCATATGAAAGAAGTTCTCTTTCGGAAAGATGGGTTGGCCCTGAAAAGGGCCGTTGATAGCGTGATACGCCACACTCAGGCACGGTATATTCGCATCACGCCTCCTATATGTTTTCTACATAGGGGGCATTTTACCCTGAGATGCACCTCTCCGGCGTCAATGCATCGGCATAGGGCTCCTTCACACGTCAGTTGGATCCAGCAATCCTTGCACATACATAGATGTCCACAGGGTATAACCGCGTATAAACTATCTTCAGTCGTGCAGATGCTACATTTATTTATTTTTTCTTCACTATGTCGTAGTTTCTTTTGTTTGATAATCTCCTCTTCTAGCCCTTGCATTGTGGTTTCCATTCCCAACATCGCTCCACTCATGTCGATAATTTGTTCGTTGAGGCGTGATATCTCGTCTGTGTGTCGGCATCGTACTGTTGCTTCAGCCGAAGTGGTGATACTTTCAGTGTCTGCAGTCGAGGTGGTTGCTGTCGTTGTGGGAGGTCCATTCGTTAACCATCCGCTGTCTTGTTCTTCATCACGGGTGTCGTCTTCGTTATCTTCTTGTATGGCCTCCATTCTGTTGTTGTTGTCTTGTCCACGTCGCTCGAGTTCTTCTTCTGTACTTCTTATTAACCTCGTTCCAACATCTTGAAGAACGCGTTCAAAACTGGTGACAACAGTGATTCCGCCATCTTGTTCTCGGGTAATTATCTCTCTATGTTCTTCTGTAGCCGCATTCCTTGGATCTCTCGGATGATGGGTGAACAAAGCTCGGCGTCTTGAACTCATTGTAGTTGTCAATAAATATGTGAACAAATACTACACGTTATTTATAGTCGGCTGTGTGTGTGTGTGTGTGTGTGTGTGTGTGTGTTTCAAAATGGTGGCTTGTTTGTGTAGGTTAAGGGTGGTCGGATTCAAGATGTCGGCTTGTTTGTGTATGTTAGGGTGGTCGGTTTCAAGATGGTAGCCAATATTTCACTTTCCCGATCCCCAGCCTTCATTTGCATATTTGTTGGTAGCAGGTGCGTTGCCGGTGTGAGTGAGTGATGCCCAGCAATTCCCGATCCCCAGCCTTCATTTGCATATTTGTTGGTAGCAGGTGCGTTGCCGGTGTGAGTGAGTGCAAAAAATCGGACGGTGTCAGTGCAATATAGATTTCACCCACTGTATAGAGCTGTGTCACCATTCCCCAAGCATTAAAATTACCTATTATTTTTTCGATAAATCCTTATAATTTTAGGGCACTATGATAAGATTAACCCATAGTTTACACGTAATTTTTTTAACCAGGAAAATCCATTTATTTTCCATGTACTTGGTTTTTTTCATAATACCTTACACGAACCTTACGGGTTTTAAAAACACTAAAATTAATAAATAACCGCCTAGTGTAACGTTAGACTGTTAAAAAAATTTAATACTATATACTCAATTGCCTCAGTTCAACTTGCAATAAAAATATAGGTCCGTTGACAATTATTATAAAATGACAAGCTGTTTAAAATTGGAAAACAAACACAGATATTTTGTCGTAAAAAAATATAGCTTACAGCTAGAGTGTTATCGCTGACGTCCGCGTCTTTTATACTATAAATACGTGTCAGAATTTTTAATTATTCACACTTGAGGACCCAGTCATGGAGCCACCACCCTGGACTGAAATTATGAGTATTGATACAGCAGACTTGTTTCCAAATGATGATCATGAGAATCAACTCCTGCCCGGCATGATAAATTTGGTAGAAGACGAGCCTTGGATTGCGGAAATAATGAAGGAAATATTTCCACCATCTCCACTCTGCAACAAGCCTGCAACTACTACTACAGACCAACATCCTGTAGAAACAACGAGTCACTTAGACGATCTTGCAGCCCCACCCGATGTTAATCCAGCCGAAAAAATGAATGCCATAGATAGCCTACTAGCAACGCTATTGAAACAGGCCGACGACACGGTACAAGACACTACACCAGAAAAAAAATACGACTCAAGAAAAACAGAACAAGATTTGAACAGGGAAGACGACGATGCAAGACAAAACACAACTAGGCCACAACAGGGGGGGGAAAAAAGAAAAGCTACAACACCCAACCGGATAACAGAGGAGAAGATCAAGAAAATACCGCACAAAAAAATCTACCACGACGCCGTGAATTATGTCTGGGCGATTACAACATCAACATTAGGATGCCACACCGAACGACAAAAAGCTTTGTATATTCACTGTGTTGAATGTGCGAACCCGTTTGCAAAGTACGCCATCGGTCCGTGCGGACATCAGGCACTTTGTCAAATTTGCATCCACCGTCGAGCCGGAATACCCACCTGTATACCGTACAACAACAACAACCCCGTTCAGTGCGAATTGCTGCATTTAACCTGTCCTGTGTGTGCTGAACGACTATTGGCCCTGTCCAAGAAGTAAATGGCTATATTTACTACAGATTCCAAAGGTTTTTTTAAAAACCACCCATGTTTTCCGAAAGGGAACTTCTAACTATGCAAAAAAAAAATTAACACGAGAATGACAGCCCTGTGTTCGTTGAAAATAAATTCCCCACGCTTATGAAAATAAATTTTTTCCCGCATACCGGGGTTTAAAAATTTTTATAAAGTCCGTTATATACCCGCGGACTGTAATATTAAATTAATGGACATAATCCCCCACGCTTATCAAAATAAATGTTCCTACCCCTTCATACCGGGGTTTAAAAATTTTTATAAAGTCCGTTATATACCCTCGGACTGTAATATTAAATTAATGGACATAACCCCCACGCTTATCAAAATAAATTTTTTCCCCCTTATACCGGGGTTTTAAAACAATTTTTAAAGTCCCTTATCCCCGGGACTATGTAATAGTAAATTAATGAGGGGGGGTAGAGAAAAAAGAAAATAAATTCCCTGTGTATATATAAAGAGATTCGTTCTCACAAGAACGGTTGATAGTGGACAGGGGTTGTATTTTTGGGTGAATGCAGTTTGCTAAGAAAGGGGAAAATGTGGGACATTTCTGTGCTTTTAATTGGTGTGTGCCCAAGTTAGAAAAAAGCATCCTCTTTCGAAAGCATTTTTTTTTTTTTTTTTTTTTTTATTATCGCAAATCCTGAAAAGGACGTTTGGAAATCAATTTGTTATGCAGTTTTCTTCTGCAGAGAAGTTTTTCCTGTCTACTTTCTCCGTAATAACATCTACCTGGGTGGAATTATTCCTGTTGGTACGGTGGCACCACGGTATGCAGATATACAACCTCCTCCTCCTCATTTTCGTCTTCGTCTGATGAATATGGGAGATGGTCCAGGAAGGTAGCTGGCGGTATTGTCCTGTGTGGCACCGTACGATCTTCATCAAGGTTGGGGGGTCCCATATCTTGCAGAGGGAAGACTGCTATGTTCTCGGCGGCGGCGGCAGTTCTTGTTCTTGGCAGCACTATCTGGACTGGTCGACGAGCAGGCGGTGTAGGAATGGGGTTCCTTTCTCCTCCCATCACTCGCTGTAATAAAACAAACCACCTGTGTTCATTGACGTGGATGTCGTTCACGGCAGCTAATAAATGTCGTAAATTGGTGGCCGTTGATGACGTTCGGTCGTCCACTCCTCCCTGCAACAGTTGTACCCATTGGTCCAATTCTCGCTGCCAAAATAATTTGATTTCTGTTAACATGGCCCTGCGTCTCCTTCGACTGATTCTTCCATTATCAATGTTATTCGATGCCATTCTTGCAAAAAATTATTTCGAATGCCCGATCGTCCGGAGGTGCCAGAATATATGCACTTCGCGCGGACGTGTGCGATAGCAATCGAACATGGGAGAGAGAAAAAATTCTATAAACTCTGGGTGTGTTTCTTTTGAATTTATAAACGGTTCTTAGTGTACAATAACTGTCAGTCCCCCATAGAATTTTTAGTTCTAATTCTTCTCACATAAATGAAGGGCTCGTATTAAAAATTTCAACCGTCTAGCTCTTGTTTACGTCATGAATTTTAATTTTTTAGTGGGTTTTGGAGCCGGTACGAAAATACACAAAACCCGACCCATTAAAAAATAATTAAGTTTTCCCATTAAAAATAGTGTAAGTCTCTCAATGAGTACTCGATACGCGTGCCCTGAAAATTCCAGTTCTTTTCGATCATGAGAATTGTAGAAAAATGAACAAAACAGAGCCTGGGATTACGTTACCAAAACACAAGCTAGGCGCTAATCTTTGCAATTTTTCCAAAGTCACGCGCGCAGTGAGGTCGGCTTGAAAAGTACCAGCGGGTAATGTATCACTACACGCATACACACAAATGCCTGCAGAGTAGTGCCCCCTTATTCGTTTGGGACCCAAGAGTTATCCTTTTAGTTGCTCCTGGGTTTGACTATTTTTACAGCGGTAGGCGTGTTGTTTGGGAAATGATGAGCACTTCCCAGACGCTGTTAACCCTGCTAATATTTTATTTTTAATTCTCGTAGGTGTCCAGACTATTCATGTATGTACTCGGGGTGCGTCTAAAAATTAATTGCCGTGTCAAATTAAATTTCCCAGGGATATTTTTTTATTTTAACCCCCCAGGCCAGATAGGGTTAACAATGAAAAATATAGAATCGCTCTATATACATGTCACTACACGCATACACACAAATGCCTGCAGAGTAGTGCCCCCTTATTCGTTTGGGACCCAAGAGTTATCCTTTTAGTTGCTCCTGGGTTTGACTATTTTTACAGCGGTAGGCGTGTTGTTTGGGAAATGATGAGCACTTCCCAGACGCTGTTAACCCTGCTAATGTTTTATTTTTAATTCTCGTAGGTGTCCAGACTATTCATGTATGTACTCGGGGTGCGTCTAAAAAATTAATTGCCGTGTCAAATTAAATTTCCCAGGGATATTTTTTTATTTTAACCCCCCAGGCCAGATAGGGTTAACAATGAAAAATATAGAATCGCTCTATATACATGTGTGTCCGGTTAATATTTTTATCATTGTTCAGTATGGCATCACCGGGCAAAGAGCTCGCGTTCTTTCAAGTCACGTCTAAGGTGCTTCTTATTGTATATCAACATGAATTACACCTTATCGAAGAGCACCCGATCGAAGTGAAATTAATTTTAAGCCTGGACGGGTGGAGGCAATTGACACGTGTCTTACAATCCAAAGAACCCGAAGTCGATTTTATGCCTGTCGGTGTGAATGTGTATCTACGGCGGAGTAGAGAAGTTTCATTTTTCCCCCGATTAGAGCGGTGTGGCGGTCACGGGATTGTGCTTTGGCCTGCATTATGGGCGGCGCTGAAAACTGTCATTACAGACGTGGACCATGTACTCTACCCGCACACTCAATCCATCATCACTCGTACCCTCACCTCGGAGTGTACCCTAATAATATATTCAGATCGCATCGATCTCATTGATGATGATTCCCGTTGCTGGGGCTCACCTGAGCCCGCCCGTGTGACATTATCTTCCGAAGGCTGGACGACCTTGAAACGTGTGTTATTCGGTCATTTGAATGGAAATACTATCTACCTGGATCACGATGTATACATTTTTCGCGGCCCTTTTTTTGCCCGATTGATCTCTCTCAAACGAGGCGGATTTACACTCGATCCCGAACTATGGACGGCTTTACAAAAAATAGTTCCTGTGGTGGATAAAATATTCTCTGCACACGACCCGCCTCTCACAGAATAGTATAAATACCAGGGGAAGAGACAGAGTGTGTATCAGTTGGACATAGAGAGCAAGCAAGCATGTCGCTACCACTACGAGCCATTCTGCCTCTTACACCCAGTGTGCGCTTATATGTGTATGCGGATAAAATAAAACTGGCGCAAGACGCTCTATCTATTTATTGGACCCCCGCTGAAATGCTATGGTATCCGGTCACACTACAGCGTGATGGTTGGAATAAGTTTAAACGGGTAATCAGCGGGGAATTGAACGGAGAGCTCGTTCATCTGGATAATGCCATGTACGTCTATTTCCTACGACCCCACTGTATACGGCTAGGTCGGTACAAAGATGCGCGCAGTATCAGCCTAACTCCCTCTCTGTGGGCAGCCTTCAAGACAATAATGCCTATTGTCGACCAGTTAATGTCACCCGACGATCGATCCCCTGCGCAATTAGCGTGGATTCGTGCTATAGAAGAGGCGTTCGCTGAACCAGGTGAAAGACTAGCAGAATTTTGTTTCTGTAAACCAGCTCCTCCTACAGTCGGAAAAAAAAGGCCTATATGTATAGAATGCAGAGCGGCTAGAGGGTCAGTATCACCCTGGGACGAAACGGACGGGGCGAACTCAGTCTCACCCCGGGAAGAGATCGACGGACCTGAGACGGAGACCAACGAAGTGCGTGATGGGGCGGCAGCGGCGGGAGAACAAGGAAATTCACCAAGTATTAACTGATTTGTATTATAATCCAACGAGTGCAGCTGCCTATAGTGGTGTGGGGGCATTGACTCGAGCGGCCCCAGGCATCAGTCGAAGTGAAGTTCGAGACTGGTTAAAAACCCAAGATACGTACAGTCTACATCGAGCTGTCCGACGTCATTTTCGTCGTAACCGGGTCATTGTGGGAGGGATCGACGCGCAATGGCAGGCGGATTTAGTGGACATGAGTCGATTTGCACCTGACAATAATGGAAATCGATACATATTGACCTGTATCGATATTCTATCGAAATATGCCTGGGTCCTACCCGTGCGTACCAAAACAGGAGAGAATCTCATAGCCGCGTTTCAGCAGATTTTCAAGACGGGGCGCAAACCTCTTTATTTACAAACAGATGAAGGCACAGAATTTCTCAACCGACCCTTTCAAGCTTTTCTTAAGAAAAAGAAGGTATTTTTTTTTCACACGTACAATGAGACGAAAGCCTCGGTAGTGGAACGCTTTAATCGCACCTTCAAAGGACGCATGTACAAATATTTTACGGCTCAAAACACGCGACGCTACCTGGATGTACTCCCTCAACTGGTGCAAGGCTACAATCGGGCATATCATCGCAGTATCCAGCGAGCCCCCCGGACTGTGACGGAACGGAACGAACATCAAGTTCGTGCTACGCTGTACTCCTCCTCCAGTACACCCTTGACGGCACCCCGTTACAAACGGGGAGATACGGTACGGATCAGTAAAGTGAAAGGCCAATTTGAGAAAGGCTATTTACCCAACTGGAGTGATGAACACTTTGTCATCGTGCGCCATAAACCTCGACAACCCCACGTCTATCAACTGGAAGATCTACAAGGCGAGAGACTGCAAGGCACGTTTTACGAGGCAGAATTACAACGCATAGTGAAAACATCGAAAGACTACTATACGGTGGAGAAGATTTTGAAAACGGAACGTCGACGTGGCATTCCCTATCATTTCGTCAAATGGCAAGGTTGGCCTCGTTCCTTTAATTCCTGGGTGTCCGGCCGTGACATGAAACGTCTATAAATGCTAACGCCTATCACCCCCCTGCCTTCAGTGTAGGACTGTACCATGGAGAGTACACGTCGTCTACCCGTACTGTTAAGAACACGAAAAGCACAAGTCGGTACTGTGGTGTGTCTAGTCGTGGTGCTGGGTACGTTATTTACAGGTGTGTTCTATGATTTGGCGACCGTGATATCCTGTTTCAACACCCTGCGTTCTGCATCAGTGACCACCACCACCACCCCACGGCCTACACCCACCCAGACGTCAAGGGTACGGCACGTGTCAACGCAGACCCCTACGTCTACTCCAGCCCTCAAGTTACTCCCCTACATCCACCCCACCACGACCACCCGTACTACGACGACTACTCATCCATCATCATCATCATCCCTGAAAAGCGAGCCTTCCACTCTACCCGCTAGTACTACGACGACACCGCTCAACAGTTTTGAAGTGGACCCCCGTGAATCACACCGTTTACCCCGACAACGGTTTCCCTTCCAGTACTATCCCCTGCGCCGCCAGCCCCGACACCTGGGAGGTGGAAAACGTCAAATCATCCCCTAAAAAAAGAAACGATGGACCCACGATGGCAGCATCCCTTCACATGCCTCATCGCTGGACCGACGGGGTCGGGAAAATCACATTTTGTTCAACGTCTCATCCAACATGGGTCCGCCCTGATTTCACCGCCTCTAGCGCGTATCCTGTGGTGTTATGGCGCTTGTCAGCCCGCGTACGAGGCACTGGCCCGTGTCCCAGGACTCACCTTAGTGGAAGGTTTACCGCCTGAAGACATACCCCCAGACACCTTGGTCGTGGTCGACGATCTCATGACGGAAACGGACAGTCGAATCACCCGTCTCTTTACCAAAGGCAGCCATCATCGGCGATTGAGCATTATTTACATCGTACAGAATCTTTTCAGTAAGAACAAAGAACACCGGAACATTAGTTTGAATGCTCAGTATGTGGTGTTATTTAAAAACCCCAGAGACGCGTCACAAATTACCCACCTGGCTCAACAGATGTACCCTAAGAACACGGCCTTTGTACGAGAAGCCTTTGAAGATGCCACCCAACCTGCGCATGGATATCTCCTCATCGACTTGAAACAAGACACACCCGCTCCCCTGCGATTGCGTACCCTGATTTTTCCCGGTGAGCTACAGACGGTGTACACCCCCAAATAAAAGAGGATAAAAGAAGAAGACCACGGTGGCTAGCCTTCATTCAAGCGTCATGTCTGCACGCGTACGCAAGCACGCCGCGGCATTGCGCGTATTACGCAGCGCGCCTCCGGAAGTGGGCCGGGCCCTGGTGCGCGGCGCGGATCGGGATTTGGTCCGGTGTTTGTGTGAAGTCGCTCATAATGTATTAAAAGGCAATGTCCCCCTGAGTCCTCTGCAGAAAGGTAAATTGCAACGGCACAAGGCGGGTCTCCGAACGCTGGTCAAGAAGACGGGCAGTGTCAAGCAGAAGAAACAAGTGTTACAGCGAGGTGGATTTCTCGGTGCACTCTTGGCTCCCTTAGCCGCTACTGTACTAGGCCCGTTACTCGGGTCCATCTTGGGACGCTAACGGTATGGAGCATACGAAAAAAATGATGCTGGTCGAACCTCGACTGTTACAGAGTTTACAATCTCCCTATCCCGTCCCGGCCACCGTGCAAAAACTCCAGTCTTTGGATGAAGAAATGAATAGTATACTGCAACGTCCATTGCCCGATCACGAGAAAATTCAACTCTACCATCATACGCTGAACCGGTACCAGACGTTTATGGATCAATATAGAGGAAGTAGTACTAGTAGTACACTACCCACCACTACGCCCACTACATCCCCTCCACCACCACCACCGTCATCCTCGGCCTCACCTGAGCTGGAACAGGAAGTATTGGCCAGTGTGCCTAAAGCCTACAAGACCAGGGCCCGTTTATTGTTGGATCGGGTGAAACAGAATGCCGATATGGATTGGAATGCGGAAGGAAAGCTACTGATTCGCAACCAAGTGGTGCCGGGGTCTCATATCACGGATTTAATCAACGATATGGTGCGTTCTCGCAAACACTCTAATCCACCGGGCTGGGAAGCCTTTGCTCAGGGGTTAAAAGACACGCACATTCCTCAAGAATTGGTAGGAAATCGTGAACGCTGGAAGTGGATGCAAGCCCCTTCTCGACGTCTCCCCACTACCCGGGAACGTGGTGAATGGCAACCGCACACGCCACCCACAACACCCGCACGGCGGCCACCTACTTCGTCACCTGTTTGGATGCAAGCGCCCTCTCGACTTCCCCCTATCTGGGAACGTGGTGAATGGCAACCGCACACGCCCACCAAAACACCCGCACGGCGGCCACCTACTTCGTCACCCCTTTTACCACGCCATCCCCTGCAAAGCCCCAGAGCTAAGTCACCGCGACGGTCACAACGCCGAGGTCAGGCGCCCAAGGCCTGGGAGCCCTATTAAAGCCCGGTGCAGAAGCCAGAAAGTTCAGTCGTCATGTTTTACCTGACGTTGCCCAGTAATAGCTCATTCGACGTGTTTCCTGAGAACACCTTGACCAAGTATGTCACGCAATTACCCCAACCGTTACATTTACCGGGACGCTGGGAATGTGGACTGGTGGATATTCAATACCCTTATTCATGGTACAATGTACAAGACGGAGAAGTATGGTACGAAGTGACCTACGAAGATAAAGTCTACAAACTCATTCTCCCCCAAGGCCAATACGATACACCGCAGACGTTCATACAGGCTCTGAATGGCATGATGGAGTACAAGGCCCTAAAGTTCAGCACGGGTGCTGCAACACACCTGATATCCTTGAACATCAAGAGAGAGATATTGTTCGATGTCGACGTACACAACGACAGGAGCTCTATCATGCTGACCGCTAACGCAAATGTGAAACTCAGTCCTATGCTACAGCAAATGTTAAGGATACCTCACTCCGCCTACAAGGGGGGCACCATTGTCGAGGGGGATTATTTGATGGATATGAAAGTAGGTATGTACGCACTGTACGTCTACTCGGACGCCGTGGACAGCCATATTGTGGGTGATGTGAACACACCTCTGTTACGGGTGGTGCCCATTACCAAGACGTATGGCGAACAAGCCACCGAGAGTTTCAACCATATCATGTACCTGCCCGTACGCCATACCGATATCAGCACGATCACGGTGGATATAAGAGATGACAGGGGACGTCCGATCCCATTCGAACGAGGAAAAGTGGTGCTGACACTTGCTTTCCGACAAGCTCGCTCTCCTCACTTCGTATAATGTACGTGCCTTACCAGTGCCATACGCCCAGCTATGCCGACTACTACAAGAAACAAACGGGAGGAAACTTGCCCGTGTTTAGCGGGGCACGCATGCAACGCGGTCACGGATTGGGAACATCCTGGGCAGCATTATGAAAACGTTTTTACCCATGGTGACACGGGGTGTGAAAGCGGTGGGAAAACAAGCGGTACGCAGTGGATTGCGCGTGGCCGGTGATGTGATGGAAGGCACAGCACCCCGACAAGCTTTGAAACGCCGGGCAAAAGAAGCGGGCAGCGTTTTGATCGCCAAAGCCCTTAAAAGACAAAGACCGACACTGCCCCCATTCATTCAACGTCCAACACCCCAGAGGAGAAGGACCACGACGCCCCAGAAGAAGAAAAAGAAGAGAAGTCATAGTAGGAGAGACATCTTCGCATAATGGCATACATTCACTCCGAGTCGTGTCCGTCTACCAACAGTGAATTGGATTTGTGGACTGTTCCACCTACCCAAACGAGTGTAGGCGAAGGACGTTGGGTAGAACATCGACCCCTGGCTAGCCTGACGGGGGTGGGGCCCGTAGAATTTACCATTGAAAACAAAGATACGGCCTACCTGGATTTAGCCCACACCTACTTGTACGTGAAAGCCAAAATAACGAATAGGGACGGGACAGACATAGCGGTCGATGCGCCAGTAGGCCCGGCGAATGTTTGGCTGCACTCCTTGTTCCAACAGGTGGATATAGGTCTGAACGATAAACTCATCAGTACGTCCACCAATACGTACCCGTACCGAGCCTACATGGAGACGATGTTGTCGTACGGTATTGATGCCAAAGAATCACACTTACAAGCTGAGCTGTACTTCAGGGATAGATCCGGATACCTGGACAACATAACCGGTGGCAATGCTGGGTTCGAGTCACGCAAAAAACTGGCAGCCAAAAGCAAGTCCATCGATATGATGGGACGACTGCACGCCGATCTGTTCATGCAAGACCGCTACATGATGAACGGTGTATCCATCAAGATCAAGTTGATCCGGTCCTTACCTAAGTTCTCCTTAATGTGCGGTGGCGAGGGCGATATCGATTACCAGATCGTCATTGAAGATGCAGCCCTGTTTGTCCGTACGGTAGATTTGCAACAGGGCGTGTTGCTGGGTCACATGGAAGCCTTAGCGAAAAAACCAGCCATGTACCCCATCCGACGCGTACAGACCAAGGTGTTCTCTGTGCCCACAGGTACGATGATGGCCAATCGTGAACATTTATTTCTAGGGGATCTGCCTAAACGTCTTACCCTGGCGTGTGTGACCAACACCGCATTCAATGGAAATTGGGCTGAGAATCCGTTCAATTTTAAACATTTCAACATTAACTTTGTGGCACTGCACGTGGCCGGCCATCAAATTCCAGCCCGACCATTACAACCAGACTTTACTAAGGGAAACTATGTGCGGACCTACCTGAACCTGTTTACAGCTACAGGACAAAACAACCAGGACGAAGGCAATACCATCAGTCGAGACGACTTTATGAAGGGGTACACATTGTTCGCCT